>JAOQMP010066572.1:0-10083 GCA_027563575.1 Erythroxylum pedicellare | reverse complement strand
AATATTTAAAAATTATTGTTATTTCATATTAATTGTCATTATTATTTATTATTAAGATTTTTGAAAGCATGATTGATATAAACAGTAAACCAAAATGATCTATTTTACAATTTTTAAAAATTTTAGGAACTATTTGGTAAATTTAAAAAAGTTCTCGAAACGGTACTCGGTACTAACAGGTACCGGTACAGTTCTGTTCCAGAACTCAATTCGGTATCGAACCCGATACGGTATTCATAACATTGTTCACAATCCGTCATGTTTTATCAATAAAATATTGCGGATTGTATTATTTTTTTGTAGTGACATCTGTTAAAAATCATCATACCACGAAAAGGACACTACAGCTGTTTAAAATTATCATATGTCGCATTGTAAACAAAACGCCTGAATATGATTCCATTCAGGACATGGCTAAATTCATGCATAATGGCATGACTTAAGCTCAATATCATCATATGCCTCACTTTATCAAAGATGCATGTCATATGTTCTTAATTCTCGTAGGGTACATTTTTATGAAAAAGAATATGTTTTTTGCCAACTTATATGCCAGGCCTTATCATCACACAAAAATATCCACATATCAGTCACACATATAAAAGAGAGCTTGCAGTCATCGTTACATCTAAAGGATAGCTAGGAATGCTTTTATGCTTCATAATAATCAATCTTATTCATATGTTTCTTATTTGTTTAGATTATTATGTGTGAGATGTTATTTTTATGGTTATTATGGTCATATGATTAGAAATAACTTTCTAAAGAATAGTTTAAAAAGAAAATTAAAAAAAGTATTGATTAAAAAGGATTTGAAGATTAGCCCTTAAGAATCTAAATTTGTTTTAGTACATAAAATAAATCGATATCTTTATTTTATAAGTTTCAAAAAAATTGCAACTAATGGTACCAAGCTGCATCCATTTAATAAAGATAAAAATGGAGAGTTATCACATTTGAAAGATAATAAAAAATGGTTTCTCTAATATGGATCAAAAAGGAAAATCATAAATAATCCTTACATAACTTAAACAAGAAAATTAGTATAAAAACAATTGTTGATTAAGTGTGGAAGAGAAGTGAAGAACATTAATGATATACATAAAAGACGAAACTATATATTCTCAGTATTGATCTTAATGCATGTTGAATTGGAATACAAACCTAAATGAGTAAAAGAGAAAATTTTGAGATTGGTATATGAGTATTATATATATTGCTTTTGATTTTATTTATGCCTTGACGAAAACTTTTCCTATATGATATAGATTTTAAAAAGGGCGAAATACATATTGTTTATTCACTTTTTGCTTTTAATGCTTACAGTTTTATGTAATCTATCCCTTTTTAGTATGATCAAAAAATATAGAGAATGGTGATATTAAAACATGATCTAATCAATTACGGAAGAATTAAAGGAGAGTATATGATTCCACATCGCTTGGAGAAAAGGGAAGCATACTCATAAAAGTTGTATTCTATTTTTCTCTTAATACTACTAAATATTTTGTTATTATAAAAAGGATAAGATTATTGTACCAATTGAGATTTTTTCCTATGGTTTTGATGATAAAAAATATATTGCAATTAATAAAATTATTTTTTGTGATATTGGTAACTCAATTATCATAAAATCAAGTAATGTGTAAAAAAAGTCTAATGGAATAGAAAAGTGATAAAAAAGCCAATTGAATCAATTATGGAATCAAGAAAAGAGCATTTAGTATAAGGCAAATTTGCATAAATTAAGATAGCTTTAAGATAACTAAAGTGAAGGACTAGGAACAATGAAAACGCATCATGCGTAACAAATCAATGTAAAATTCTTATAACCATTTATATTGGTCATTTGAATATTTTTGGGCTAACATTGCACATTGAATGCTTAAAACATAAATCTTATGGCATTTCAAAGGAAATATTTTTTGAAATAAAAGCATTTTTTATTTTTAAACTACTTTAAAAAGGAACTAGTAACTGTGTTTGAAAGTGTTTTAAGTAAAGTTTAATTCAAAGGGTTAGTCTATACACTTTTAAAACATGAAGATTTTGTTTGTAATGACAAATTTTTATTTCTAATAACTAGTTTTTGTTTTTAACAACTAGTTTGTAACAACTAATTTAATTTTTAATATATTGTTTTCATTCCTAACAATTAAGAATAAAGGTTATGGGTATAAATAGACCATAAATAAGTTGTGAAAAACATATTTTATATATTAGAGAGCTTGAATGAACTACCAAAAGAAAAGTTATTTATCAACCAAGATTTGATACTAGTTGTCAGAGGGACTTCTTTGAGCTTAGTGGAATTGAATAAGACTATCAAATTTCTTGTGATATAGTCAAGTTTAAGTATGTCAAACCCTCATTTATGATTGTTAATAAACAAGTCTGTTTATTTTCGATAGCCTCATGTCACTTGATTTTAAGTATTTTACTCACATCTTAACATCCAAATGTTTAACATAACTCAATAAATTGAAATCAACAAGAGAGATACGATAAAGACAACTTTTATTGATTTATTTGTAAAGAAACAATACAAGAACTCATGTTACTTCCAACTTGAAGCACTTTACAAGACAATAACTTAATATCTTCCTACTTAAAACTCGTTACAGTAACTTTCTCTCAAATCTCTTATAAATGATTGAATTTAATCTTGATTACAAAGGAACTACTCCCTTCATATAGCTTACAAGAACTTAGATATTAGGTAAGCTAACCCACCTACTTTCTTTACCAACCACTAAGTTAGTGAGGAGTCGCCACTTCTTTCACAATCTTTAGTAAGTAAGTGGTGAGTTATCCTTTTAAGCTATTAATTCCATTATGATTATGGAGAATATGGTCCTAAATAATTTGTACTTCATTACCATATCATTCAAAACCACTTATCCCATAATTTAAAGAAGTGCTCCCACTTTGTAAGGTAATGCTCCCATTTTCTTAAGTCAATACTTTTATGTTCTTGTCATCTATTATCACATCATCACCTCCTAAAGACAAGTAACTTGATGAGCCTTTTAGTTTAGTAATTTCAAGTTATCTTTGTGTAATATCCCGTTATCCTATGTTAGGGGCTAGGACCCTAGAATAGTGTATATATGAGTTTAATGAGAAGTTAGAAAGCGCATTTCATGTTCATGCATAATTTTTCATACACATACACTTGAATATTGAATTTTTGCACATTAAAATTATTGTACATGCATTTATTGACATTTTTTGGGTATAATTGATTTTATAAATGTGATTTTATCGAGAATTGTGGTTTATTTGAATTGAAAATTGATGTGGAGAGTATACTTATTGATTTAGAATTTTTGGCGAAATTTAGAAAATTTTGGGTATTTTTTTGGACTAGGAAAAATGTCAAGTGGCAAGATAATTAAAAAATGGTAGTAGAAATAAATGTCAAATGACGGTAGAAATTATTGATCAGTGAGATTAAGATTTATTGACAATGCCATTGAAAATTTAGAGACAATTGGCGTAAAAATTTAGAATTAATTGGACTAGTTAAATAAGAGAACCTAGTCTAAATCCTTAGAAATTGGATAAGCCAAGCTAAGCCTTTAAACTCACGATTCTTTTTACTTGAAAGACCATTAATTGTTTTGTTTTGACTTTCTTTTTCTTCTTTGTGGCTTTCTGCTTCAAGCTTCTTCAATTCCACAAATTTTCTCACCAACCTCCATCAATGTTGAACCTAGCTTTCTTATCTTTCACTTGCTACTCTCACCTTGTTGTCTTCTTCATTTGCCACAAGAAACCTAAACCTCCCAACCTCCATGATGATGTACGTGGGTTGCATGAGAAGTTAGGGTTTCTTGATATTTTGAAGAATTTGGAGTTTTAGCAAGTAAGTATCATGTTCCTTATGAGCTGTTGGTATATGAGACAAATGTGGTGATTAATTGACATTACATGATCATAGGAAAATGGTCAATTTTCATGTAAACCGTGGATATAGGGTGTGAATATTAATGTCTTGTTTGTGTGTTTTGATGATTAATATGTCATAAGATAGTGTTAAAATGATTTTTAAGTTCGAAAGATCAATGAAAATATGAACAAAAAGAGGGCACAAAAATGAAGAAGTGTAAAAAATGATGAGCATGCGTGAATCATATGTTTTTGATGTCTATGTTTATATATGGATTTTGATTTGTTTGTGATCAATTTGAGCTGAAATAGAAGTGGGAATGAAGAGAATATACTGAGAATATAAGTTAGAGATGGTAAATTAAGCAAAAGAGAGGAAGAAGAGAAGAAAAGTATGTTATTTGTGAATCTAGAAAAGAAAAGAAGTAGTGCACGATCATGACATTGGTGATGCATCTCACAATGTCATGATCGTGCACAATATTTGTGAATCTAGAAAAGAAAAGAAATAGTGCACGATCGTGACATTGGTGATGCATCTCGCAGGGCACGATTGTGCACAAGCACAATTCATAAGCTTGAATTTTTTTTTGATTTGGTTTTAATATGCAAAAGTTGCATATTGTTACGTTGAATCTGAAATGTGATTTTGAGAAAGCTTTTTGTAGTGGTGATAGACATCCACTGCATGACTTAGTTTCTTTAATTGTTGCTCTTAAGTTTTGTGCATGTTATTATTGATAATATAATTTTCTAGAAATTTTTGTTCTTAATTTTGCCGAAAGTGTTTCGGGAATTAGGTAGGAGATGTTTTATTTATTAGTAGACTGCTATTAATAATATCATTTACTATGTTTGAAAAAGATGTAAAATGTTTGTATTTATGCGTTTATGGAAATATGGAATAAGTGTTCTTGTGATTCTGGAAATAGTGAAAATGTTTCATATATTTCTAGAACTGATTTTTATTTGATCTTTGTTGTGCTTGTTTTTTTACCTGTGCGTTGTTCCTTGAAAACCAGACAAAGAGTTGCATGTTTTTATTGTTGTCCTTTCTTTTCCATAACTGAACAATAAAACCAAAACAATTAATTTTCTTTATGTATAGTTTCTACTATTTTTCTGGTTTTAAATGCATAACGTATGCTTAGCTGTTGGTTTACTAATTGCAGCGTATGTTTTGGGTTATTCACTACAAAGGTTGCAATACATATAAGTGTTCCGTTTATTTACTCAAGTGTTTTTTATTCATTTACTCAAACATTAACGTTTCGGTGGTTACAATATAGAAAATGTGTTCTGTCCATTTACTCAATCATGTTACTTCATTAAATTAACTTTCTTTTTATATTGTAATATGGCCATTATGTTCTGTTATTCATTGTTTTTACTTATTGCATTTTTACGTAACAGATGCTTAGGTAAAGTATGCTTCATTAATTGTTGATTAATGTTTGATTAATGAGTATTATTGTGCTTCATTGTTCATGAAGCACAGG
This sequence comes from Erythroxylum pedicellare, assembly GCA_027563575.1. Lineage (NCBI taxonomy): Eukaryota > Viridiplantae > Streptophyta > Magnoliopsida > Malpighiales > Erythroxylaceae > Erythroxylum > Erythroxylum pedicellare. Next base: position 4,693 of record JAOQMP010066572.1, on the reverse strand, counting down.
ACCACCGGAGGCAGTAGTCGCCACCGGTGGTTAGAGAACCACCTTCACTCTAGAGAGCTTTATCTCTTTAGAGGTTTATGTATATTATAAGTGTTTATAACGATACAGATGGGATAGAGTGCCTTGAGATAGTCTAAAGGTAGAACTAGTCGAATAAAGTCTTGTTTTGTTTTTTTTAAAAAAGAGACACAAAGGTCTGGAGAAGAAAGGGCGTATACGACACAGGCCAGGAGATGCGTCTGTTGGTCGAATATGCCAAAGGCTAGGTGCATTGGCCAGGAGCAGTTGCTAAAAGCTGGTGCTGCTTTTATTTTTTATTTATTAATTTAATTTTTTCAAAAGTTGATTAATTAAATTAAATTATTTTTTATATTAAAATTTTTTTCTCTGAATTTATTTTTCATAATTAGATTATGTGAAATAAATATATATAATGAGATTATATTATTTAGAATGAGTCCTTATTTTAAATCCCTCATTAAAATATTAAGTATATGTTTAGAACATGAATAATGCCTTCCATTATTATAAGATTAAACCAGAGTTTTGTTTATTTTTAGGCTTGTTGAGTAAACTCAAGGCCGCTTTAACTAAAACATATTTAGTCTTATAACGATGAGTTTTACTTAACTAAATTTATATGATTTGGATAAGTAAACTCATGATCATATTAATTTATAGCCAATGTTAGGATAATATTATTAGGTATGTTTTTGGTAAAGAGTTGTCTCTTAACGGATCTAAGAATCACATAGGATGTGATTGATAAAAAGTTATCTACCTAATTTTAATTTAATTTGTTTGTTAAGCAAACTCAAGATCAATTAAATTAAAATAGGATCCTAGCCCACTAGGAAATTATTTGATAATCTCGAATTAATAGTGAGGGCTATTAATTTGTTTAAAATAATAGGAGTAACCAAAATTTAAAAGTCCTTATTTATTTGGTTTTATGTCATAAACTAATTTATGTTTTGATTGATGAATCAGTTTTTGAAAATGAGTATGAACTTGTCCTTGAGGAGGATCATGGATGCAAACAATTTGACTGAACCAAATTTTTTTGACTAGTTGCATAATGTTAAAGTTGTTTTAAGGCAAGAAAAAAATTGTATGTTCTTGACATTTAACTTCCACTTAAACCTGTGCAAGATGCTGCCAATGAGGATTGGGAATATTATCAAAGTCATATAGATGACACTGAGCAAGTAACATGTGTGATGTTAGCCAACATGTCTCCCGAGCTTCAGAGGCAACATGAAAATATGAATGCAAGGGAAATGTTCCTGCACCTTCTCAGAGTCAGGTGGAGAGGTTTGAGACTGTGAGAGCTCTGTTTTAATGTCGAATGGCTCCTGGATTATCAGTGGAACTTCATGTTCTACGGATGATTGGATATATTGAAAAATTAGGTCAATTGGGATATGACTTGAACCTCCAGTTGAGCATTGATTTAGTGCTTTAGTCTCTTACCCCGAGTTTTTCTCATTTTATTATGAACTTCCACATGAAGAAAGGAAATGTCATTGGCTGAATTACTCAACATGCTCAAGACTGTTGAGGGATGCCTTAAGAAAGAATCTAGTCCTGTTTTTGTTGTTGGCTCTTCTTCTTCTAATAATAAGGGTAAGACCCTTAAGAAGAAGAACAAGAACCAAAAGACTTTTGCTAAAGTAGCAAATCCACAAGGCGGTGTCAAGAAGAAGAATGACAAGGGCATCTGTTTCTATTGTGGCGTAGCTGGACATTGGAAGAGGAACTACAAAGCTTATTTTGCTAGCTTGAAGGAAAAAAAAAGTTAAGCGTAACTTCCACTTTAGGTTTGTTTATGATTGAAATCAATCTTTCTACTTCTGTTTCACAATCTTAGGTGTTAGATACCGGATGTGGTTCTCACATTTGTAACAATGTGCAAGTACTGACAGATAGTAGGGCATTGAGAAAAGGCGAAGTGGACTTATGAGTCAGTAATGGAGCAAGAGTTGCGGTATTAGCTATTGGAACTTATAGTTTAACTTTGCCTTCTGGTCTTGTACTTGAACTAAATAATTGTTATTATGTTCCTGTCATCACAAGAAACGTTATTTCTATTCCATGTTTGGACATGAATGGATTTGTTTTCAATATTAAGAATAATATTTGTTCTTTTTATAAAGATGACATTTATTATGGATCTGGTATGCTTACAAATGTTTTGTATGAACTAGATCTTAAAAGACCAATTCTTCAAATAAATAGCAAGAAAAGAAGATTAAGTGACCAAAATCCTTCTTATTTATGGCATTGTAGGTTAGGTCATATTAATGAAACAAGAATCACAAAGTTACATAAACAAGGATATTTAGATCCTTTCGATTATGAATCATATGCAACTTGTGAATCTTGTTTAAAGGGTAAAATGACCAAACTTCCCTTTAATGGAAAGGGACAACATACTGATGAGTTATTAGAGATTATACATTCAGATGTATGTGGCCCTATGTCTACTCAAGCTAGAGGAGGATTTTCTTATTTCATAACATTCACAGATAACCATTCAAGATATGGTTATGTGTATTTAATGAAATACAAGTTTGAAGCGTTTGAAAAGTTCAAAAATTTTAGACTTGAAGTAGAGAAACAAACCAGTAAGAGTATTAAGAAACTTAGATCTGATCGAGGTGGCGAGTACTTGGACCATGAGTTTCTTAGTTACTTAAAAGAGAATGGAATTCTCTTATAATGGACTCCGCTTGGAACACCACACCATAATGGGGTTTTTGAAAAGAGAAACTGTACTTTATTAGATATGGTACGTTCCATGATGAATTATACAATTCTTCCAATTTCATTTTGTGGATATGCTCTTAACACTACTACTTACCTATTGAACATATTTCCATCCAAAACCGTTGATAAGACTCCATAGGAGATATGAACTTGTAAAAGACCAAGGTTTTCACACTTAAAAATTTGGGGATATGATGCTTACGTTAAGCATGCAATGTCTGATAAGCTTGAAACTAAATCAGATAAATGCATGTTTGTGGGGTATCCAAAAAAAAGTTTTAGATATCAATTTTATCATCCTCTTGAGCAAAAGATGCTTGTCTCAAGACATGCTACATTCTTAAAAAGAGAATTTATTCTCAAAGAAAGTAGCGGGAGTGATGTGGAACTTAGAGAAGTTTTAGAACCACAAACACACATTGAAATGGAACAAGAACCACAAGTTGATACATTAAATGTCCAATTAATGGTTCAAAAAACACATAGTCTGCGATGGTCTAGAAGGGTACGTCATCCTCCTGTTAGATTAGATCTACATATTGAAAAAGGAAAAGATGATGCTTCACTTATAAATGACTAACCTATTGATTTTAAAGAAGCAATGTCAGACATTGATTATTTAAAATGGAAAGAAACCATGAAATCTGAAATGGAATCCATATACACTAACCAAGTATGGTCTTTGGTGGATGCACCTGAAGGTATAATACTTATTGGGTCCAAATGGATTTTTAAGAGAAAAACTGACATGGATGGCAATGTACATATGTACAAAGCAAGGATGGTGGCAAAATGTTACAAACAAAAATGAGGAGTTGATTTTGATGAAACTTTTTTGCTAGTAGCAATTCTTAAATCCATAAGGATTTTATTGGCTATAATAGTATACCATGATTATGAAATTTGGCAAATGGATGTCAAAACAACATTTCTTAATGGAAATTTGCAAGAGAATGTGTCTATGACAAAACCTTAGGGTTTTGAATCCAAAGAATTTCCTGATCAAGTATGCAAGTTGCGAAAGTTCATTTATGGACTGAAACAAGCGTCACAAAGTTGGAATATCCGTTTTGATGAAACAATCAAAGAGTTTGATTTTATCAACAATGTGGATGAGCTATGTGTTTACAAGAAGGTAAGTGGGAGTGCAGTCGTTTTCTTATTGCTTTATATGGATGACATATTGCTCATTGGAAATGACATTTCAATGCTCCAGTCTGTTAAGATATGGTTATCTAAGAATTTTTTTCCATGAAGGATATGAGAGAAGCAGCTTATATACTAGGTATAAAGATCTATCGAGACAAATCAAAGAGGTTGCTTAGTTTGTCCTAATCCTCGTACATGGACAAAGTGTTAAAGAGGTTTAACACGGAAAATTCCAAGAGGGGATTCTTACCTACATCGCTTGGGATTTCTCTTTCCAAGAGCATGTGTCCTAAGACACAAGAAGAAAGAGATAAAATGAATGGTGTTCCATACACTTCGACTATTCAATCGATCATGTACGCGATGCTATATACAAGACCAAATGTTGCTTATGCATTGAGCATAACAAGCAGATATCAAGCCAATCCCAGTGAGAGTCATAAACAGCTGTGAAAAACATCTTGAAGTACTTGAGAAGGACTAAAGATATTTTTCTGGTCTATGGAGAAATTGAGCTGAGAGTTCAGGGTTATTCAGATACTAGTTTCTAGTCTGATTAAGATGATAGTAGATCATAGTCAAGGTATATTTTTACTTTTTGTGGTGGAGCGATTAGTTGGAAGAGTTCCAAATAACTAACCATCGCAAATTCAATAACTGAAGCTGAGTATATTGCAGTTTCTGAGGCAATGAAGGAAGAAGTTTGGATCAAGAAGTTCATCACTAAACTTGGAGTGGTTCTTAGCATTATTGATCTGATAGTAGTGTACTAAGA
>JAOQMP010066571.1:0-10083 GCA_027563575.1 Erythroxylum pedicellare | reverse complement strand
TAAAACCAAACTCTTTTGTTTTATTAATAATAAATATTTTCATTACAAAACTGTAACTGAAGAAGATAAAGTTACATTTAAATACACTTACTTTCCAGGGCACTATATTTACATAACTCCAACACAATGCTCTTTTAAAATTAAAGCACGTAAAACTGCATCAGGAAAAGAATCACAAGTGAGTTCAGAAGGGTCTACTTCCCTTGTATCCTTTGATAGCCTACTCAATTGATCGGCTACATTATTCACTGCCCCGACTTGATTCTTAATGTCAATGTCAAATTCTTGAAGAAGTAATGCCCATCTTATCATTCTTGGCTTAGATTGTTCTTTCTTTAGAAGATAGGGAATAGCTGCATGATCAGTAAAAACAGTTACATAAGAGTTTAATAGATAAGGCCTAAATTTTTCTAATGCAAAAAACTATTGCAAACAACTCTTTCTCAGTTATTATGTAGTTGATTTGAGCTACAGCCAAAGTTTTCGAGGCATAAGAAATGGCTTTTGAGAGCTTCTCCTCCCTTTGGTCCAACATAGCTTCTGCAGCACAATTAGAAGCATCACATAAAAGCTCAAAAGTTAATTTCCAATTAGGGGTAATTAGAATAGGGGAGAAATAAGTTTAGATTTTAACTCATCAAAAGCATCTCTACAAAAATCATCAATGTCAAATTTCGCATCTTTTTGTAAAAGCTTTCAAAGAGGTAATGCAATCTTGCTAAAATCTTTTATGAAACGCCCATAAAATCTTGCATGACCCAAAAATGATCTTATATCTTTAACACAGACAGGATAAGGCAAAGAAGATATGGCCTCAATTTTAGCTTTATCAACTTTAATTTCCTTGATAGAAATCAAATGACCTAACACTATTCCTTCATTGATCATGAAATGACCTTTCTCAAAGTTTAAAATCAAATTCTTTTCAATGCATCTTTTCAAAACTTTTTCAAGACTAGCAATGCAATTATCAAAAGAACCACTATAAATAGTGAAGTCGTCCTTAAAGACTTCCATGCATTCCTCTAAAAATTCATAGAAAACAACCATTATACAATGCTAGAAAGTCCTTAGAGCGTTACATAATCCAAAAGGCATCCTTCGATAAGCGAATGTACCAAAAGGACATGTAAAAGTGGTTTTATCTTGGTTCTCTAGTTCAATAGGTGCTTGAAAATACCTAGAGAAACCATCTAGAAAACAGTAATGAGATTTACGTACAAGTCTCTCAAACATCTGGACACTAAAAGGAAGAGGAAATGATCTTTTCGTGTGGCATCATTTAATCTTCTATAGACTATGCACACACGCCAAGAATTTTGCACTTTTGTGGGGATAAGCTTATCCTTATCATTTCTAACCACAGTGACCCCACTCTTTTCAGGGACTACATGCATTGGACTAACCCACTCGCAGTCGGATATAGGATAGATGATCCCAACACTTAGAAGTTTGGTGATTTCTTTCTTAACCACATCTAGAATAAGCGGGTTTAGTCTCCTTTGGGGCTACCTTACAGGTTTGGAATCCTCACTCAGAAGTATCTTATGTGTGCAAATAGTTGGACTAATCCTAGGTATGTCTGCTAAAGTCCACCCTATATCCCTCCTATGCTCTCTCAACACAGCAAGGAGTCTCTGTTCCTCACCGTTAGATAGGGCATTGGCAATTATGACTGAAAATCACTCATTAGGCACAATGAAAGCATATTTTAAAGTAGGGGTAGGGGTTTCCATTCAATCACATGAGGTTGCACAACAAAAGGGATCAATTTGTGACGTTCAAGAGAGAATAGATTACTCCCCTTTTCTTCAACCAATGATAGTTCAGGTTCTATACGTTCAGCTTTACAACCTCTATCTATTCCTAGCATTGAACCAACTTCATCAACTGCCATGTCAGTGTCAGCCTCCACGATGCCAAAATCACCATAAATGTTAATAGATGACCTTTCTCCAAGATTAAGTGAGTACAGGTCAAATCCAAAGGAATTGTCTTGTAATTCAAATTTAGAGCAGGCATCATCAACATCAATATCAATCATGTTAACACCCAAAAGTGAGTAATCTTCGTGAGGATGTTTCATTATGATGGTACCTTCTTTTTGATCAGCTACTTCCATTATGATGGAACCTTCTTTCATGCTAATCATGGTGCTAGCAGTCCTTAAGAAAGGTTGACCAAGAATTAGTGTGGTGTCCTACACAACTTTATAAGACACGTCAAGCACATAAAAATCAACAGGAAAGACCAAACCCTTAACTTAGACCAAAATATCCTCTATAATGCGCACAGGATGCCTAATAGACCTATTAGCCAATTGGAGTACTACAGTTGTGGACTTAAAGATTCTTAACTCCCAATGACGTGTAAGTGAACTTAGGCATGACGTTAATAGCTGCCCTAAGATCTAATAAGGCTCCCCCTATAGTAACTTTACCTATAGTGCGAGGGATAGTGAAAGATCTAGGGCCTTGGCATTTCATATGGATTTAACGTTCAAACAGGGCAGACACATTTGAACTGACTTGGAGTCTTTCATTTGGTCTAAACTTCCTTTTATGGGTACACAAGTCTTTAAGGTATTTGACATAAGCACATTTCATAAGATCAAGCAAAGGGATATTAACTTCCACTTTACTTAACAAATCAATGATCTTCTTCATGCTTAGTTTCAGTCATTCTTTTGCTCATCAAATATGAATTACCTCCTTACCATTGGCTTCATTGGCTCCATGCTTGTTTGATTCCACATGCTCCTTTGTTGTTTCTTGTTCCTAGTTGCTCTCAGAATTCACTCCTGTGCTCTTTAAAGATATGGACTCCTTTTCAGCTATAAGTGCTCTCTCCTTAGAGCTTTCATACTTCTTTACTCTTGCAGATGTTGAAGGCAATTCTTCATTTTCAATCTCCTCTTTAACTACTTCCTCATCTAGATCATTAAACTTCACTTGCTTCCCACTTCGAAGAGTGATGACATTCAAACTCTTAGGGTTCATAACAGTGTTGGAGGGAATATTGCCACTACTCCTAGCTTGTTGCACACTCATATTATTGGATAGCTGATTGACATAGGAGTTGATGTTTTCAACCTTTCTCTCCCATTGCTCCATTCTTTTCTCGAGAGCATTGAATCTAGCAGCATTCTTAGAAGAGTCCTGTTGAATAAGAGAAGCTATGGCATTGAACCGGTTATTGTTAGAAGTCCTCTCCTCCTTCATCAATGCCATCATATTATGCAAGAGTTAATTTGCGTCTTCCTTTTGTGGGACAGTTAAAACTTGCTTTTGGTTTTGGAACTGATTTATGGAAGGACTAGCCTCTCCCCCTCGCTGAAATTTGTTTGGATCTCTACTTTCTCCATTTCTCCAATTAAGTCTAGGATTTGCTTTCCATCCCTCATTATATGTATTGGAATAAGGATCCCACTTCTGATTTGGCCGACACTAATAGACAGTAGATTCCTCTTGATAATAACTAGGAAAAACATTAGAGATATGCATCACAGAACCACAAGTGTCACAACTAGGTGCAGTAAGATCAATAGAAGTTGGTGGATGATGTACACTCATATTTTTCAACTCTACAGTAATGAAGAATAGCTGCGAAGTCATTTTAGTCTCCAAAGAGTTGACCTTAGATTCAAGGCTTTCCATTCTTCTGGAGTGAACTATTGAAGCTCCCAACTTATGTACTCTTTTGTTGTCCCTAGCACTATACTGCTAGTGATTTAGAGCCATTTTCTTAATTAGATCCCTGGCCTTTACAACGGTGAGGTCAATAAGTGAACCTCTTAAGGCTGCATCCAAAATACCCTTCTCTTGGCTCTTCAGCCCATCATAGAAGCACTACACTAACTGCTCATTTGGTATTTGATGGTGAGGGCGTCTTTATAATAGATTTTGAAAATAGTTCCAATAATCATTGAGGGACTCATCATAGTCTTGACGTGTAGAGTAAATCTCCTTTCTCATTGATGAACTTCTGGAGGTAGGAATGTACTTCTCCAAGAATGGCATTCTCAAAATTGCCCAACTATGGTAGGCATTCACCACATGTCTTTGAAGGATCATATCCCACTCCCTTGCTTTACCCTCCAAGGATAGATGAAACACTTTCCATAACACTTGATCAAGAGAAGCACCCATCGGTTTCATGCTCTGACAAATCATAGACAATGAGTACAAGTGAATGTAGGGATCTTCTCCCTTCAAACCGTGAAATTTAGGAAGAGAGTTAATAAGCAATCCTTTAACCTCAAAATTCACATGAAAATTAGGGCAAGCAGTAGCAAAAGGATCATAATTCACATCAAATGTAGTAGCTTCCCTAATGGTCCTTCTTATATGATTTCCATTGTTATCACCAACTCGTTTTTGCTCCTCATTACCTCCATTATCACCATTCCTAGGTTGCTTAACATTAAGGTTAGGGTTTTCATCCATTATATCACCTACTAATGATTCACTCTCACTACTTGACAGGAATTCTCGTCTTTAAAAACTACTTTGTTTTTCCCTTTCACTCCCTTCTCCTTTCTAATTTTTCTCAGGCGTGTTTCAATTTCAAGGTAGAAAGGTAAAAGTTTAGTTTTCCGGGGCATGCAAAAATGGGAAAATTTAAATAAGAATAAAAGAGAACAAAATTGACTTGCAAGCACACAAAGCTAAATGAAAAGATGAGATGTGAAGGATGCAAGTGTATGTGTGTGAGTATGTATGAAAGTATGTTTGAACAAGAAGCTAGTCTCGGTGAAGAAGTGTTTACCATGAAGAAGGCTTGGAGTTGTTGTAGGGAAGTAAGAAATGTTTGCCGCGGCGAAGGTGGGAGTTAGTTGCAACAAAAAAAATGAAGTTAGTTGCAGTGACCTTTCATAGAAAGTGAATGCAAATGTAAAATGCTAAACATCAAAAGAAAAAACGATATCTGTGTATTTCTAAAAATTTTAATGCTATGCAAAATGAAAAACTATACTATTAGCAAGTATGAAGCTAAATTATCTAGAATGCAATCTAAAAGGAAAAGGCTCCTTATCTCACTTAGCTGCAAATTGATAAAAGTCAACCTAGAGAACCAATTGTTTGGTTCCCCAGCAATGGTGCCATTTGATTCAGACCTTGTTCGTACCTTGGAGGTCAAATCAAAAATAATAATCCAAGGATTACAATATAAGGTGCAACTTTGAGTCGTTTCATGTAATCGAAACCTAAAATGAATGGACCTAAGTTAACTTATATGTCACGCTATGCAAGCTAATTGGAAAAAAGGAGGTTTATGATCTTTGAAGACAATAATTGAACTAAATTAAATTGTAAAAAGTATGTAAATTGTATTTTTGGATTTTTGGGAATAGAAACAGAAAACAGAAAGACTAAAAACAAGAGATCAAAGAGTGATAAAATCCTTTTGAAAATAAGCCTTGGCCATCCTAGTTCGAAATTGGTTTTTATGGGAATAGAGATCACAAAGCTTCAAAATGATAAACCTTAAAGTACTCTTTAAGTCCAAGATCTTAATCAATGGGACTCCATTTCTTAAGATCCAATTAAGGGAGGCTTAGTGTGTGTAGTAGGATCACTGAATGCAATAGGTCAAATGAAATCTTAATCAATTCAATATCAAACACAACCAAGCAAAATAAAAGAGAATTAAAAAGATCACAAATGGACATATATGAGACTTCATGTATTCAAACTCAAAGTTCTACATCAACCAATCCAACTACACATAATCCAACATTTGATTAAACCATAATCAAGTAGCCTAACTATAAATTACAAATCCTAGACATAGGAATTCATAAATCATAGCTAAACTGTGGATTAAGCTACTCCCCTTTTAAGCACTTTGAACACTAGACATTGCTACATCTTCAAGGGGAAGGAAAACACTTATCCATGCATTGCAACCGAAAGCCTCACAACTAGGAATGAATCCGTGTTACCGATAGTGGAAGTTGGCGATGAAAAATAAAGGAAAAAATGAAACAAATATAAGAGAACACGATGATGGAATCATGGGTGGCAAGGTAATGGAATGATGATAATGATGTCGGCTCTCTCCATGGTATTTTGTAACTTATCCCAAAATAGGTTCCATTCCAAAATGGGTTGTCGGATCGCGTTACAATGTAAGTGAAAATTTCAAAAATGGTTCGAGTTTGCACTGATTTGAAGGTTCACGGTGGCAAAATCCTAACTTTGCTGTGGTGATATTTAATGGTTTCGTCGTGGTGAAACATTGACTTTGACCCGACGAACTTTACCTGAAATGTCTTTGCTTAATCTTGTGACTTCAATTTCTATATTCCGCTTTTGGCTTTACTTCTTGAGTGTCTTGCAATAAAAAGTAATAGTTTGTAATATCAATCGTCCTCTAAATCAAATGAGTGCAATTACTAAATAATTATGACAATTTGATCCTTAAATTACATTAATTCAAAACAAGCACTTTTAGGTCAAATTAAGCACAATATCTAACACAAAGAGCCGAAAAGTCAAACAAAAACCTTGAAAATGTCACTAAATAATATAGAAAACTTGAGTTCAATCAAATTCCCGCATACTTAGACCTTTGTACTCCTAGACAAAGCTTATGAAAGATCAAAGAGATGTATGTACAAAAGAAAATACCGACCATACTTAAAATGAGAGCAGAAAATTAGTAAAACCACTTTCTCAAAAATCAACCAAAGCATATTGAAAGAGCGCTTAGAAGATAAATACTACAAGAATTTAATCCAAGGGATCGAGAAAAAGAGATTTCTCTCAAAGGAAACTGTTTAACTCTCAACTCACCTTTCTTGGTATAATTTCGCTCAAAAATCTACTTAGTCCATTCTTTACTATAGGCTTGTGATAGTCCTACCTCTCCTCTACAAGAACCATAATTTTGAAAATCAAAAGGACTTTAAGGGTTGTAATGATGGATGAAGGCCAAGTGAAATGGAAGGAATAATACAAAAAAGATGAGTAACATGCACTATCATTATTCTCGTCATCACACAAGCATCAACTATTATGAAGAAAAGATTTAACATTTCACCATAAAAGCATTTCTTTTGTTTTTTTAACGCAATTGAATTCTATAATTAAAAACAATTGCTCAGAAAAATTCATAATTCAAAGGCAAACAACACTCGTCAAATTTGTTTTTTTGGACAAAGATCAACTTAAACTTAGAAAACTGGAGATAAAATATTTACATCAATATTAAGACATGTGCATGCACTCAAAAAGATAGCTCAAGGGGCTAATAATGGTTAAGTGTTTGGGTTTGTGTTTATGTTAAAGGTTTTGAAATGAAAGCCTCTATCATATTAAAAAAAATTAGTTCATAAAGCCTTGATTAAGAATTAAAACAAGTTCTAAAGAGATATGAAATTAAGCAGATACACACAAATGAAAGAATTTAGGCCCAAAAATCCTTCCAACAAGGTTAGTATCTCAATTAAGCGATCTCAAGGTTTAAAAACATATAGCACCACTTTCTTAGCATACGTTCATTTACCTCTCATTGAAAACATTGAAAATGGGATTAGCCAAAATCAACTATCATTTTAAAATATGGATGATTTTCCAAAAGCACGTGCAATATTTTGAAATTTTGAAAAATTCAACACAGGAGTACTAAGAATCTAATTCGGACGAATTGTTGAATTGAGGGAATAAAAACATTTGCTTGGACGAGAAACAATTAGGGGGAATCATCGTGGTGACCATAATTTTACCACGGTTAAGTATGCTCGAGCAGAGTTTCGCCGTGGCAAAAGGTGGTAGAAATGTGAAAAAATGCCAGGTAAGTGCAAATTCACCTCAAACTAAGTTAAAAACTTTAAATGCATAATGACCTATTTAAAAACAATTAAATGGCTAAAATTGATGCGTGAAGAAGTTGTTTTTCTGAATTCAAAAAGATAGAAATTCTTCCCCCCACAATTGAACATAAGATTGTCCTCAATGTTAAACAAGCAAATCACAATCACATAGCAAATATAAATAGAGAGCAATGGAAAGATAAAGCATAAGGGGCAATCAAGCACATCAAAAGGAAGGCAAGAGACATAACAAGAAGGAAATTTTATTGAATTGAAAAACTATTAATCAAGCTAAAAACTAAATTATTTTCCTACTAGGTAATTTCTCCCCCACAGTTACCCAATAAACTAATGCACCAATATATGTTATAAGCAATCACAAGGCATAAGTAAGTAAACAAGTGAAGGAAAGAAACTACCTGAAATTGATGGGGGCTTCTGGTTCTCATGATAGAGCTTCAATAGATGGCCATTCACCTTAAGCTTCGCTCCAGTCTCTTCAAGTAGAAGCTCTATCATGCTAAAGTTGTGCACCTTTATGATTGTATACGAGCCATCTTAACGAGTGTTAAACTTCCTTTGCTTAAAAAGGAAATGAGCCTTAAACAATAGCACTTTGTCTCCCTCTTTGAAGTTCTTCCTCAGAAGAACTTTATAGTGTACAAGCTTGGTTTTCTCCTCATAGAGTCGAGAGTTCTCATATGCCTTTAGCCTTAACTCTTCTAACTCTTGCAACTGTAACTTTCTTTCTATCCTAGAAGATTCTAAATCCATATTGCACTGCTTGACTAGACAATATGCTTTATGCTCCAACTCTACTAGCAAGTGGCAAACTTTTCCATAGATTAAGTGGTAAGGGGATATGCCAATTCGTGACTTGTAGGCAGTTTGATAAGCCCACAGTTCTTCTTTTAGTCGCAAGCTCTAATCGTTCTTTGATAGATTCGCTATCTTCTCTAAAATGTGCTTCACCTCTCTATTGGATACTTCAACCTAACCATTGGTTTGGGGGTGATATGCAGTGGAGGCTTTGTGAGTGACACCGAATTTGGAAAAAATAGGTTATCAACTACCCTGTTACAGAAATGTGTACCCCTACTACTCACCACAGCCTTTGGAATCCCAAATCTACAGAAAATGTTGGACTTAAGAAATTTAAACATTGTTTGAGCATCATCTTTTCTAGTAGGTACGGCCTCTATCCATTTGGACACATAATCGGCAGCTAAAAGTATATATATAAAACCAAAAGACGGAGGAAAGGGACCCATAAAATTAATCCCCCAAACATCAAAGATTTCGTAAAACAGTAAAGGCTACTAAGGCATTTCATACAAACGATCACACTTGTCACAGGACCGACGAAACATAAAAGAATCTTTAAAAAGGGTTGGTTAGTAAAATCCAGACTCTAAATTTTTCTTGTATGTTGTCCTTACACTAAAATGACCCGCAAAAACCATGGAATGGCAAGCCGAAATAATGTCATCAAATTCTTCACTAGGCACACACTTCCTGATGACTTGGTCACTATATATCCTCCACAGATGAGGAGCATCCCAAATGTAATGCCTCGCTTCACTCTTGAGCTTTTGTGCCTGCGAATTAGACATAAAAGGAGGAGCGAGTCCAGTCATGAGATAATTAACTATATGCACATACCAAGGCTCTTTTAAAATTAAAGCACATAAAACTGCATTAGGAAAAGAATCATAAGTGAGTTCAGAAGGGTCTACTCCTTTTGTATCCTCTGGTAGCCTACTCAAGTGATCGGCTATATGATTCGCTGCCCCGTCTTGATCCTTAAACTCAATGTCAAATTCTTGAAAAACTAATGCCCATCTTATCAATCTTAGATTAGATTGTGCTTTCTTGAGAAGATAGCTGACAGCTACATGATCAGTAAAAACAGTTACATAAGAATTTAATAGATAAGGCCTAAATTTTTCTAATGTGAAAACTACTATAAATAACTCTTTCTCTGTTTTTGTGTAGTTGATTTGAGCTGCATCTAAAGTTTTCGAGGCGTAAGTAATGGCTCTTGAGAGCTTCTCCTCCCTTTGGCCTAACATAGCTTCTACAACACAATTAGAAGCATCACATAAAATCTCAAAAGGTATTTTCCAATCAGGGGCGATCAGAATAGGGGAGAAATGAGTTTAGATTTTAACTCATCAAAAGCAGCTCTAGAAGAATCATCAAAGTCAAATTTTGCATCTTTTTGTAAAAGCTTTGAAAGAGGTAATGCAATCTTGCTAAAATCTTTT
>JAOQMP010066570.1:0-10085 GCA_027563575.1 Erythroxylum pedicellare | reverse complement strand
AAATAAACCTTTATTATTAATAAAAATATATAAATGAGTATATTCTACTATCATCAAGTCACATAGATAAATAATGGAACAAGGAGGATACAATTTACAACATTTTTTGTAATTGTTGCTCAATAACAATGGTAATTTCTTCCTTCCGTCTGGGTCAAAATATTTATCTTGAGATGATGGTTTGCTTGCTGTAAAATGTGAAATTTACGTTACAAATTATGATCATACTCTAGCTAGTTAGAGGGTTAAAAGGTTTTTTTTTTATTTTAAAGTTTTCATTAAAATACAAGTAAAACTTTAGTATTTAGTAGCACTTAAAATGAATCTTATCACTTCAAAATGTTTCAAATAATATCGAATGGACGAAAATTTGAATGAAGTTAAGTCATCGTCCGCTATGTATTATCTTAGTACTAACATGGTATAAATCTAATATTTTTATTGATAATGTGGGTTCTACGACATCACGTGTGTGAATTCACTTTTAAAAATAATATTACAATAGTTTAAATTTTAAAAATTTTGGTTATATTTTAAAATTTTAATTAAAATTAATAATATTAATTAACTATAATAATCTTAAATTTAATTAAAAACTAAGCCTTAATTCATAAAATCAAAATTCTAATCTTTAATTTGAATTTTGCTTCCAGACTTCAATTTCCCACTACCAGAAAAAGTTTTCAATCCTATTATAACAAGAAAATGGCATGTTCCTTTCATGTCCATAAAGGAAGGAAGCATTAGAAAACAGGCAACCCACTCACAAAATTAGCCGATTATAGTTAAACAATAATGGGAACAAATTGTTGTTTGTGACAATAAATATAGCAAAGGCAACATTGTGGCAGTTAATGTCGCTTTTTGACACTTAAATGGTGGAAATTGCAGAAAAAAGAGCAATTTTGAAGACGAAAGTGGCTGAAGGGGTTGATGGAGTTTAGAAGCTTTGAAAAGGAAGGGAGAGAAAAGAATGAGCAATCAAATGGGAAGAGGAGAGGTTTGAATGGACTGATAACACGGAAGGGGATGGATAAGTGAAGGTGAAGAATGGAGTAATTTCCAAATTTGAGATTAAGATTTTAATTTTAAGAATTAAGATTCAATTTTTAGTTAAATTTAAAATTATTATAACTAAATAAACTCATGTTATCAATTAAAATATTAAAATTGTACTGTGCTGGTATTAATGTGATACATAGTAGATGAGAATTTAATTTTGTCCAAATTTTATTTATTTAAAATTTATTTTAAACATTTTACAAATATTTAACGATAAAAAAATTAAAATTTAACTTATATTTTAATAAAATTTTTAGATTGAAAAGGCAATTTTGCCTTAATTGGAAATTTTGACCATCCCAACGGACTAAAAGAAAATAACCATCGACATAAGTATTATAACTCTTAGAATTTTTTTGTCAACTTATCCTCTCCTCTTGTACATTTGTTCATTTTAACTATTATAAGGTGGTCTTACATTTAATCTTGTGAAGGCTTGGTTTAAGTGGGAGTTCAATGCTTTTAAAATTGAAATTACAAGAATCAATTGAAGTATATATATTATTGTCATAAATTTGGCGTGAATTAATTTACAAAAAATGATAATATTATTTCAATTTTAAAAAAGACAATATAAATAATTATAACTATAAATTTAGTTTTACGACCTTAAACATCATTCAATAATTTATAAATTATAATTTTAAGAGTAGTTAATTTTAATGTCTTTTGCAATTAATATTAATTTTTATTTATAAATAATTTAATTTAATTTTTAGTAATATTACAAATTATGATTAGAGTATCTTGTATGGACAAGAGTAAAAATATTTTAGAATTTTCGATGAAAATACTCGCTATTGACTATTCAAATAATCCGGATAAAATGGAACTGTGCAATTGAAAAATTATACTCTAAATGACCAGTTACAAGCTTTAATGCCTCTTCTTTGGGGTTTCATGTTCTGTTTGTACAAGAACTGATAATCGGATACATGTACATTCAGTGGCATGAATGCAATTGGAGATGTAACAGAGAGACCATGTGCGTGTGTGTGGAAAGGGCAATGCATTTTGGAATTGATTTGCAAGGGAAAACTGACCATCCGCTGGTAGATTTATCGTTCCATCCTAAGGCAAGAAAGAAATTTTCTAAAATTAAGAAGTCCTTGTTGACTTGAACGCATCTTTCTGTGATGGTTGGATTCGAATTGGTAGCTCTTCTTTTTACAACGAACTAATCGTTACGTAAGTACAGATCTAAAACACTCAAGTCTTAGCGGAAGGTTATTTATCCGTCCTAGGGGTTTCATTCATCAGCAAGCAGATCTTTCTATGAAAGAAAGCAACTGCAGGCTGTTATAACTTGTAATAAAACGACAAGAACATATAGCAAACACTCGCATATATAAGCCTGCAGTGGCTTCATGTCTCCTACGTGGTTTGATGATATCCAGTTCATGGCCTTATGAACTGATTCTTGGGTGCAATCTTCACCTGCCAATTAACTTTCTAAACTCACGGTCGATATCTTGGCATTGGTTTCTGTAAACGTACGAAAACAACTACATAGTTAGATTGATGAATACATCAGCTTCCAAAAAGTGTAGCCATGTTTAGGTCGAAATTAATAAACAACGTTGATAATCTATCAATTCATGTTAATTTCTCCTTTTAAACCCAGCATATAAATAGGTAGATAATGTTAATTTCTCCTTTTAAGCCCAGCATATAAATAGGTAGAAGGTAGAAAAAAATACGTAATTAATGCCCATGCAATATATAATTAAGAGAAACGGTAAAATCTTGGAGCTCCCTTCAGTCCAATGGGTGGGAAAAGAAGAGGAAGGAGTTGCTCCCAAATCATGCAGTTGGCCAAACTTAACATTTGTTTGAATTAGCTTACAATGACTAAGTGTCGCCTAATTGCATGATATGGCAGCTCTTGCCTCTTCTCTGCCCTCGGGATTGGACTGAAAGGAGCTCCTTAATTACTTATTTATTCTCCCATCTCTCTCTCTCTCTCTCTCTCTCTTAGACTGCGAATTGCTTTGCAAGAGAAATGTGGGGGACCTGGTTGGCACTTTTAATTACTCTCTATTTCCTCTTTATATATGGTTTCTCAAATCCAACATTTGAGTCTGGATACCTAGTGAAATGGCAGTGTACTTCCCCTGCAACATGTGAAAATGAGTTGTGTAAGGCTAATAGTGCGGGTGGCTTTTGCTTCGATTTGTTCCTTCTTTATTCCCACCTTGGACATGGTTTCCGGATTCCTGGGATTAACCACATAGATAGCCATAATGAATCCCAAAGTAAAAAACCTTTAGAATACAAGCCCAATACACACTAGCTACTAGGCACTGGCTGTGAGTGCGCCATGCTGTAGCTTTTATTCTTCTTTTTATCACCTTTTTTTTGTTTCTTTGCACTTCAATTTCATGTCCATCATAAATTTTCATATATATTAGAAATAAAAGAAAGAGTTTGATTTTTCGTGGAATGATGAACTCAAAACGGAAATCATATTTTTTATCCCTCGGACTATGGAACTGAATTTTTAGCGCAATTGAGAATAACAGAAGAGTTTCAAAACCTTTCCAACCAAAAAAAAAAAAAAAAAGGAGAGTTTTAAAGCCGACCGTTGTGCTTGAAGCAAATCAAGCCTCAAAATGTCCAGCTATTACACTTAATAATTGACTTGCCAAGCTGCATTATTGAATTATATATTGTAAAGATTGCAATTCCTCAAGCTCCATTCTATTCAATACCTTTAATTAAATATTATAATTTAATTAACACAAGTAAAAATAATATATACCAAAAAAATCATTCTACTATAATTTTAATTTTTGAAGTCAATAAAGTACTAAGCTTTCTAATCCTTCCAATTTCTTAGTTTAATTGAGAATTGATCGTCAATAAATTTTATTTATTGTTTAACGGAACATAAGGGATTTTGGAAATTAGATTTTATATTTACAGTACTGCCTTGTCTGAAGGCCATACTGTAAGCAACAAAGTTAGGTTCTAATAAACCACAATTTCTGTAGTTTAACTTTTCAACAAAGTCACAGTACTGTCTTGTCCGAAGGCCAATATCTAGGTCTTAGCGTTCATGTTCTTGTCTGGAATCTTACCTCCCATAAAAGCAAACTTCGGGCTCTAGTGATCCAAAAATTCTAAACTTTCAGCTTTGCCTGAAAGTTTAATTTTTAGATCTTACCGTACATATTTTATCTTGAATTAATCAGTTAAATATAGACATTAAAAACATCAACGATTTATATTCGCTATCGAAAATGTCTTTAAATCTTTGTAGTTGAAAACTATATATGATATTTTTCATTAATTATCGCTAATAGTTTTTTGTTACAAATAATTTTTTTCCGCGATTTATTTTAGTAGCAAAAAATTATTAGCGACATTTTGGGAAAATGTCGCCAATACCTTTTGACTATGTTTTCGAAAATATAGCTAAAAGTTTTTAGCTATGTTTCAAAAAAATATTAAAACAATTTTAGTTACGTTGTAAAAGGTAGACAAATTTTTAATATACATTTTAACAAAATGTTATATCATGTTGAATTATAATTATTTGTTATATTTTTAATCCTTATTATTGTATATACTATTTAGATTTTTTGTTAATTTTAAAAGTTATACAAATATAATTGATAATTTGAAGCATTGTATATAAAATATAAAATATAGATGAATTTATTCATGTATAAGATGTTAATTACAACTTGAACAATACTTGTATACAAAATAATAAATACAAAGATTAATTTACAAAATATAATACAAATCATTCAGCCCTGTTGCATTTTCTTTAAATATGTAACTCGAGAAAAAGTATCAATTTTAAATTATAATGAAAACAAGAATTAAAAGAAAAGGTATAAGAGATGTATATAATACCATTCATTTTTATCTTCATTGTTTTCATAATCTAGTCCAAGTAATTTTTTGTGGTATTTTTTATGCTTGGCCAACTTATTTTTTCAGTATGTTGTAATTTAACCTTAATCGACTTGCTTTTCTCTTCTAGACATTAAATGCATGTTGACCTTGATGAGGATGAAACGTTTAGCTTAAGGTCAAATCTAAGACATTTGACATATTTGTATTGTGTACTAAGCACAGAATTGTAAATGTCTTCTACATTTGCCTGATTCCCCTTAAACATTAATGTTTGTAGCAACTCTTGCATCTTATTCTAAAATTTAAAAAAATCAATATTTAATGCAAATATTTTTAGTTAATAGCACATAAATAAATAAACTTAAAATTTAAACAAAATTTTATACTTATATCCACTCTTGACCTTCCTTATAGTGAGTGAGTTTGTAGAGTGTGATCTCTTGACCTTCTTTATAGTGAGTGAGTTTGTAGAGTGTGATTCACTATTCATATCTTAGATTCAACAGAATTCTCAAATAGGAACAAGGTTCAAATCTACCAGTTTGTTAGGATTTTCGACTTTTTTATTTTTAGAACAAGTCTGAGTCAAATAGCAATAATTCGAAGCACTTCTCTATACACTATTTTGAAAACCCAGGGACTCAATTGTATGGATATGTAAAATACAGGATTTCCAATCCTAGCAAGAAAAGGAGGGAAACAGATACTCAATTTAAAGTGAGTAAACAGAATTCTATACTCGATCTCATCGATACATATAGAATTCTGTGGAAAGCCCCCAATTTAGGTTTAATAGTACAGCCCAATAGGGGGGGCTGTACTTGTTCATTTGGACTCCAAAATTTTTTTTTCGATATTTCTGATTAAATCTTCTTGTTCCTAATTATTGTATATCTCACTCTATTTTATGGAAAAAAAACAATGCACAATAAATAATATAGTGTTTATTGATATAATTATAACTTGTAAACAAAGATCTTACATATTTATATCAACGACAATAAATGATTTGGAGCCTTGGTTATGAGGAGTTTTCATTTTTTTCTCTATTACTTCGCCTTTTCACATTTTCATAAATAAAGAAAAATAGTCATTAAATCATCTAACAAGATTAATGGAAGCAAATGTAAAGAGAAAGAAAACGTACCTAAATTTTAGGAGAGGCCCAATAATCACACAAATTGTTCAAATTTTTTGGAGACATTCATTCCGAAACATGTCTCCTTACCTTCACATCAAAAGATAAAGATTTGTAATACTAATGTAGCCTATAATGACGATCCATAATCTTTTGTTTCAATACTGAAATGACACAATTTGACACATCAAGGTTCTCGATATTGATGATATTTAATTTCATTTGTGAACAATAGGTAAAAGTATAATTAATCTTAAAATAAGTGAAACAGTATTGCATATGGTTAAATAAATTGAAAACTACTTACCAAAACTTTATCCAAAGCTTTTTTTTAGCAAGCTGTCTTCCTTCAAGTCTTTAGCATGCTTCAGGCAAGGTGATTCTTTTCTCACAATTATCCCTAACTCACTTGATAGTTTTGCTGATTGGATCTTGTTTAGAGCAGAACCTCGGAAAATATCAATATGTACTAACCACTTATTGTTCATTGTAACATTCATTCGTTGCAAATTACAACCTCTAGTTATACCTCTACCTCTATCTCTTTTTTTTGATGTTGACATTGGAACCTGACAACAAATGAATAATGATAAGAAAATATGCATTAAACATGTAAATATCTATTTGAGCATAAGTTTATTTTAAAGTGTTAAAGATTAACAAACCTGTAGGTCCTTTTGTACTAGTTGATTCATTATTGGTTAAAGAAGAATGATGTTGTCATTGACTTCCTTCATTGGTGGATATGGTTGAATGTTTTTATTAGATAGGAACTTATTGATTTGGTTATTATTGGGTAGGAACAATTTCGATACCTACAACCTTCTTCCCTTTGTTTCTACCAGTGTCATTAATAATTTATGTGCTTAATGGTAAGATTTGGGCAATTTGTATCCAATAGGTAATGCATCATTGAGCAAGTCAATTAACATATCAAAAGATTTATTGCTCCATTTATTATAGACCTTCAAATGCAACAACTTCATAAGAAAATATAGCTGTGAGAATTTCGAGCACCCTAAATTTAATTCTTCTTGAGCAACTTTCAATAACTTCCCAAAATTATCTTATGTTATGCTACCAACTATATTAGGCAAACCAATATCATTCATAGTCTCCATGTAATTCTCATAATCCTCTAACATCTCTCCAATCTCATCATCACGATTGTCATTAATATCATAATCTTGTACATCATTATTGTTACTACCATCAACCCCTGTATCAACACTTTTACTACCACTTGCTTTTAAACCTTCGCCATGATAAATCCATATAGTATAGAATTTATCTATAGCTTGAATTTGCAAGTGACTATATACCCATCTTGACTTTGAATGTTCACATTTAAGCAATCTATGCATGGAAAACAAATACAACATTCTATCCCCGTTTGATCTTTTACCATTTGGTTATAACTCTTAACTCCTTAAAAGTATTCAGTGGACCATTTCTAATGAGACATCCAACTTTTATCCATGTTGCTATACAATTAAAAGTAAATTAGTCAATTACTAATGCAATTTAAGTTGTAAATAGCATGATGATAAATCAATATAAGTTGATATACTAAGCTTTAATTCAAACAAACAAGAAAATCAATAGAACTTAATATAATGATAAATCAATACAACTTTGTTCTTCATAAATCTACCTAAAATGGGTAAATTAAATTATACAATAGTTAATTATCACTAGGAAAACATATAATATACACATTTAGTAAGACTCCCTTTAAAGCCACTTTCATAAGAAAAGTACCAATTAGCCAGACATACTTTAAACACTTTAATATGATGATATGAAGGCGTCATACAATACATTAACTCAAACGAGGATTTTTCCTTTTAGTCTTAATTAGTGCTCATTTAATAAGATCATAAGGCTAACACACATTCGCCCTAAAAATCTAAAGGGAGATTAACATGAAAATGTTATTGGATATGGTCCCTACAAATCAAAATGAATTAAATCAAATGGACTGGTTGTTTCTAGAATTTGTTTAGCACGACAACAAACATCATATGATTGACAATTTTGCTTAATGTTAATTGAATTGTCAACTGCACTAGATAGACAAGATAGGTGATGACTTGATGGATGCCCTATCAAGTGTTCGATGAGATAAGATAACTTTGAGATTTATGGTATTCCAAACTATCTAAAAACTCATGTGCTGATGGAACATAATTACTTTAGCTACTTGTACTTATAATGTTGTCTGCCTTTTATAGTTTAGCTCTTAAAAAGAAACCTTCTAATTTCTTATATGAAATGATTGGTCAAAAACTAACTATGGTGTGAACTAGTTAATTCTTATCTACCTTTTTCAATAATTGAAGCATTAAATATGATTTCAAATTTGATCATAGCATTGTTATGTATGATTATAGTCTAAAATATGATGAAAATTCCTTTATGGCATTTCTAGAATGAAAAGCTTAATCAACAAAGGCATTTTACAAAGTGGAAGCAAATGGCTTTCCCTAATATTTGGATTCTTACAAAATGTTGGTTTAATCCTACTTTAAATTTAACTTATGATCACCTAATAGGCTAAAAACATCTCATAATGAATATTGCATTATGTATAGATTAAAAGGCAGACTATATCACTTACTTTCAGAATTGTATGATATGTTTATAAATCCTAAAAAGCATTGGAATGCTATATAATTGATCCTTGTTTGAAGATTTTAACAACATGCATATAAACTTTTAGATTTTGTCTTAACTTTTGATTTTAAATGGCAACTTGTTTAGCTACAACTTTACTAGGGAATTATAACAACTTTATAAGTCTCTCAAACAGAACTTTCATCTAACATTCGATAGGCTAAAAAAAATCATCCCTAACCAATAACAAAAACGTAAACATTGAACCCTATTTTAGACTAAAATCAACTTATTATGTCACAATAAATCATAATAGAGGCAATTTACCAGACAACCGAAACCACATCATAAAAACCATAGTGACAAAAAAGAACAGACAAGCATAATACAGCAACCTAGAGAATGAAAAGAGAATAGAAAAATAGTAGGTAAGGTGGACTACTTACCTAGACAAATGGCCAACTAGAGATGACCACAATAGACGATGAAGATTGACCAAGTGAGAGGCGTCTTTGTCTTTCACTTTAAAAACTTAACAAAAACAATATCTTTTGTTGTTAAATAGATGATGTCTTCTTCATTAATATTTGAAGAGTATGGCAAATATTTGGTGATGATTTTAAAAAATTTGTCAAATGAAGACCTTTGGCAACAAATTAAGAGAAATGTTGCCAAAACGTTAACACTTGGCGACGAATTTAGAGAAACGTCATCAAAAGGCTAACATTTGGTGATGAAATAATAAAATGCCACCAAAAGGCAAACATTTGGCTATAAAATCATAAAATGTCACCAAAAGACTAACATTTGGAAACAAATTCAGAGAAACATCACTAAAAGGCTAACATTTAGTGACGAATTCAGAGAAACATTACCAAAAGGCTTACATTTGGTGATGATTACATTAAACATGACCAAATTTTATCATATATATTTAACACATTTTATGATAAAAAAGTATAAATCTATGTAATTTTAATTAATTTTGTGTTTTTAATTTTATAAATTTTTAAAATGACTTTGTTGTTAGCTAAATTTATTTTAAGAATTACAATCATTGGCAATAATATTAAATTTGATTTTTAAGATTATGATATTAATATTAACATTGATTTCCTTTTATACTATATTGAAATTATTTTTTAATTATATTGCATTAATATAATTATATATGGTAATTAATATAATGATATATTAATGCATTAATAATAATTGTAATGAGTATAATGATTTATGAATGTATAGATAATAGATAAATTTTCTCATATATTAGTTATCATATAATTCTATTTAATCATAATTTTCTATTTATTATATATAAATTCTATACTGTTATATAGAATTTACATATTATATATAATTTCTATAATATATCATGTGTAATATATAGGAATAGGTTTTG
>JAOQMP010066569.1:0-10085 GCA_027563575.1 Erythroxylum pedicellare | reverse complement strand
ATATTATTCACCATTATATTATTATTAATAATTATTAGTGTTCTTTAATTATTCTTATTAATTTAATTGTTTAAAATTTTGATAAGTATAAATTTTCTACTTACTATTATTCTTATTATTATTTAATTAATTATATAAAATAATAGAATTAAATTCATTATTATTATTAATTTTGTTCTTAATAAGAATAAGGATAAAAATATATGTTTATTTTTTTCATCATCAAGATAAAAAGAATTAGACAAAGAAACAAAAATTATTTGTCTTTTAGAAAAATTAAAGAAATATAATAATTATTTGTCTTTTAGAATCAGTAGACGTTGCTTTGAGTTGAAAATGATTATTCGATGAAAATGACTTGGCTATTGTATAACAATAGAGGGAGTTAGAGGCGTCTGTCCCATTTTTAAACAAAGACGACGCTGTTTTAATATTGGACAGAATAAGACACCATAATATTAGACAGACGATCCAAACTCTAAGTTAGTCGGCGTGACTTTTCGAAACTCTACTAGGAAAAGAAATTCAACGACATTGTACATCAAACTATCTGACAAACCAAGGCAGGCGTCTGTGTATCCTGCCAAGTGACGTTAGCTTCTAACACAACTATCTAAAGGCTACAGTTATACTGAGATCTTCATATGTACAATTAGGGTTTATATGAGAAAGGCAGCCAAGTCCACATTCCTTATAAAACACTATGGGTTGTGATTAATGCATCATGATCTATAATTCCTATGTTTACAAATTTTATATGCCAATCTCTGTATAGGTAATGCTGTGTAACCGATCCTTCCTGCATTGTTGATCCTCTTAAAATGCAAAGGAGAATTAGACGCTCTCGTGTTCAAATCTCGACAGATGAGAATCAATAGAACAGTTAACAATTGTGTATCCTCTAATAGCTGCAAAACACACAAAAACAAGCAAAATCGGTGGGGAAAACAGCGACTTCCGTAACATCATTCATACACACTTTTATCAAACATAAGTGAAATTTCACACTACAACCCAAAATAAAAGGAAGATTACCTTAACAATTGGTCGGTCCCAGCTGGGAAATGAATCAATAAAGAAATCTAAAAGTAATTCAAAGATTCAACGTTGGATCAATTGGAAATTCTTTTCCTATGTAAAGAAAAGATCCACTATTTGATAAAGAGGAAAAGGCAGCAATAGGACTGGACTGACCTGTCATTTGATTGTACACTTGTTATTGTGTGAGACCTCAATTCCGAACAAAGAGAATTCAAGTAGCGCCTCATGATGGTCAAAGACATTCCTACAGCTTCAGCCTGAAAGTAAGAAAGTATATAAGAAGATATAGAAACCTGAAGAAAAGTTCTTTTTGAAAGATATAATTAATGAGAAGGGAAACAGCCAGGACAAGCAATTAAGTCGAGCCGAAAGTAAAACATGCACTTGGCCGCACCTATGAACAGGATGCCTTCTGGCGACTGGACTTTCGAATGATAATCTAGCATGGACTCGTGTTGGCAATTCTAAAATAAACTAGTTAACAAAATACACACTCAAACTTTTAGTAATACTTCACAGTATACAACTAGTTGATGTTGGCCGCTTTATAAAGCTTTCACATCTTTTTCCAACTTTTCTTTTTGATTTTTGTACAAAAACATGTAATGGCCAAATGACCATATCTATAAAAAAGCAAAGTGGATAATAACGGGCTATAATGCTAGCTTCATTGAAGCTATCTAAAGAAGTTCAATGACAATTTGACTTGGTATTTTGACCAAGTCAAATACAAGACTTTACAACTCATAATCTAGAAACATGTATTAAACCAAGTTTAATTTCTAACATTCTTCCTTAAACTTGGTTTAATCATTCCAAGCATATTCTTCAACTTGCAAAATGACTCAGCTTTCAAAGGCCTACTATTTGATCTTTAGATGTGCAATACTCAACTATAATTTCCTTATCTTTAACCAAATCTCGAATGTAGTGATGTTTAATGTCAATATGTTTATTTCGACCATGAAATACTAGATTCTTTGTTAAGGCGATTGCTGATTTATTATCGTAGTAGATTGTAGTTAGATCATCTTGTTGGTGTTATAATTCGCTAAGCATCATCCGTAGCCAAATCGCTTGAGTAGCACAATTTGTTGCTTCTATACACTCCGCTTCTGCAATTGAAAGAGTAACAAATTTTTGTTTCTTTGAAGACCAAGAAAATGCTCCTTAACCAAGATGAAATACATAACCTAAAGTGCCTTTTCTTTTTTCATTGTCACTAGCTCAATCATGTATATCCAACTAGTTGTATATTTTTATTGTTTGAATAAAATATGCCCGTCATAAATCGTACCTTTAATATATCTTAAAATTCATTTTGCGGCTTGCCAATGAGATTGTCGTGGTGAATCCATAAATCTACTCACAATTCTCACTCTGTAAATAATATATTGCCTAGTTGCAATTGGGTACCTCAAACTTCCAATAAACCTTCTGAAGTTTGTTGCATCAACCAAATCACCACTGCCATCTTTCAAAAGTTTTAACCTTTCTTCAACAGGCATTGAAATTGGTTTGTACGCATCTATCTTGAATTTCTTTAAAATATCTTTAGCATATTTCTGTTGTGAAATAAATATGCCTTCTTTTTTTTTTACTTTACCTCGATACCAAGAAAATAAGACACTAATCCTATATCATTCATTTCAAAGTGAGCAACCATATCTTTCTTAAATTCCGACAATAGTCTTAAATTATTATTGGTAAACATCAAATCATCTATATAGAGACAAATTATAACAATGTCTCCTTCCTTGTTAATCTCGATATATAAAGTATGTTGGTACGCACACTTATGAAAACCATGTTTAATGAAATAGGTATTAATATGAGTATACCATGCCTTTGGTGCTTGTTTAAGACCATGCAACGCCTTCTTTAGTTAATAAACCTTATCTTCTTCTCCTTGCTTTACATATCTTGGTATACTTCTTCTTCAAGTACACCATTCAAAAAAGTTGATTTGACATCCATTTGATAAACTTTGAATTACTTTGAGATGGAAAGTGAAATGATTAAACATACAGTATCCAATTTGGAAACAGGTGCAAATACTTCAGAATAATCGATACCTGACTTTTACTTGTATCCTTTTGCAACTAATCTTGGTTTAAAGCATTCCACTTCTTCATTGGACTTGTACTTTGTCTTCTATGCCCATTTGTCACCAATAGGCTTCTTTCCTTTTGTTAAAGTGGTTAATTCCCATATTTTATTCTTTTCTATGACATATATTTCTTCATCAATTGCTTTAATCGAACGATCATCATTCACTTCTTGCCCGATCTTTATTGGATCACAATCTACAAAGAAACATAATGGGCCACAACTTCATCATCACTAAGTTGATAATCTTTCAAATAAGTGCTACATGACATTCTTGTTGTGAGCGCCTAAGTAAAGGTGAAGTAGGAGGAGATGACGTTTCAGGATCAACATGAGTTGGCTCTTCAGGAATTGGAGGTGAAGATGACTCTCCAGTTTGATTAGCCGTTTCCAATTCATTGTTTATGGACACTAGTACTGGCAAATATTACTTTTCTTTTTCTAACCAATCCCGTACTCCATCTTCTTCAAAAGTAACATCTTGACTAATGATCACTTTTTGATTATTTGGATTATAAACCTTATAATGTTTTGTTTCCATGTTGTAACCGAGAAATATACAATTTTCTACCTTTTCATTTAACTTCTTTGTCAACTCAACAGCCACATATGAATATGCTATACAGCTAAACACCCTCATAAGACTAAGATTAGGCTTTCATCCACTCCATGCTTCTTGTGGAGTTTTATCACGAAAATTTCTAATAAGACACCTATTCAAAATATAAACTACAGGAGCCACGACTTATATCCAGAAACTTTTAGATAACTTCTTAAAAATAACATGTTTATGACCATATCCATAATAGTTATATTTTTCCTTTCTACCACTTCATTTTGTTGAGGAGGGTGCCTAGCTATCAACTGATGCTTAACTTCGTGCTTTCTTAAGAAATTGTCAAAAACAATATATTTGGTTCCTTTATTAGTTCACAAAGTCTTGATAGAATAACGACTTTTTTTAATATACGCTACAAAATTCTAAAGTACTTCACATGCCTCAGATTTTCTCTTCAAAAAATAAACCCATGTCTTTCTAATATAATCATCAATCAATGTAATAAAATATTTGTTAACTCCATTTGATTGGAAACTCCATATAATATAGATCTAAATGTATAAGCTCTAGTGGACATTTTGGTTTTGTATGCCTACTTTTTAAGAAATGTATCTCTATGCTTTTTTCCCATTACACATGACTCACAAATCTGGTTAGGAACTTGAATAGTTGGCAAGCCTAAAACTCACTGTTTGTTTACAAGAAACTTAATGCTTCCAAAATTCAAGTGCCCAAGTCGCATATGCATAGCCAATTATCATTGATAGTCATAGTATCACAGTAAGAAGTACTACTATAATTAAGCTATATTGGAACTAGACAATTGGATGTCATTTTTTGTCTTTCAAAATCATGCCCTTTTTTATATCACTCATGGTGCATCCATCTTTATTTAAGTTCAAATCATAATCCTTGTTTTCTAGTTTTCTAACTCCTAATAAATTATGGCAAAGAGTAAGAACATAGTACGCATCATAAATATAATTTGAGCCCATTATTCAATTTTATAGCAATCTTTCCTCTTCCCAAAACTAGAATCTGGTACTTATCGACAAGCTTTATTGAAGAATGAAAGGATTCATCTAAGTGGGAAAAAAACTTCTTTGTTTCCATTTAAGTGATTACTATAACCTGAATCTAATAGCCATTGATAGTTATCACTGTTATTGGTGTCACTAGCGGCCATCAACAAAGTCTCTAGGTTATTATTCTCAATGATCCAACTCGATTATCTTTATGTTCTTGTCTTTAAGAACGACATTCTCTATAATAATGACCATATTCTTTGCAATTATGGCACTGAATATGTGTCTTGCACTCAGATTGATAGTGACCAAAATTTTTGCTCTTGTAATATTGAATATTGGATTTATCCTGAGGAGATTGACGCTCTCTTAATCCTAATCTAAAATTGGTTCTGAAATTTTTGCCTCCTTTGCCTTTAAAATTTGAACTTCTTTAAGTATGCTTTGTTTTGCCTATTGTAGTTTCCTTCTCATTTCTCAAATTTACTTGGGCTTTTATAACTTGCCCTATTGTGTTTGGTGATCTTTCATTCATTCACATTTCGTGGGACTCTAATGAGGCTTGCAAATCATCGAGAGTCATGAACTCCAAACCTGTAGACTCTTCAATGGTTGAGATAACATAATCAAATCGACTTATCAATATGTGCATGATCTTCTCTATGGTATCTTTCTCTGTAATTTCATGACCATTATTTTTCATCTCATTGATCAATTTTTCTATTCGTGAAAAATAATCACGAATACTTTCATCTTTGCTTTGCTTCATTAACTCTTATTGCCTTTTTAAACCTTGTGGTCTTGTTTAACTGGATTTGCTCCTTCATATGTTTTGAGCAGAATATTCCAAGCCTCCATTGTAGTTTTAGCATTGAATATTTTTTCAAGAATCAATAACTCAATAGATTGACAAATTAAAAACAAGGCCTTTTCATTTAATGAATAATCATGAACTAGTTGTTGTGATTCTTCAATTGACAGATTTTCTTTTTCTACTAAGCCTTTCTTCAAAATTTCACCATACATATTGCTTCTCAAATATAATTCCATCAAGTGTTTCCATATTGCAAAATTGTTTTTGCCATCAAACTTGAAAATTGATAATTGCATTGGATGAACTTGTCAAAATTTAGTTGATGAACTTGAAGCCATCTTGATCTACTTGAGCACTTTAATTGAGCTCTGATACCAGAGGTTGGCAATTATAACTGTTGAAAAATAAACTAGTTAACAAAATACACACTCAAAATATTATTAACACTTCACACCATATAATATGCTAGAGTTGTGCACCTTATAAAGCTTTCACACCTTTGTTCACTCACTTTTCTTTTTGATTTATGAGCAATAAATGTAACAGCCAACTGGACATATTTATAGAGAAGCAAAGTCAGTAATAACCAACTATAATGCGAGCTTTAATAAAGTTATCTAAAGAAGTTCAAAGACAATTTGGCTTGCTGACTAAGTCAAATACAACACTTTACAACTCATAATCTTGAAACATGTATTAAACCAAGTTTAATTTCTAACAACTAGCATAGGATCATGGACAAGCTCTTTATACTTGGGAGTGTTAGTGATATCACCTAGAAATTTTAAGAAAAGAGTAAAGAACTTTTCACAACTTGTTTCTGTTACGTTTAACATTTCCAATGAAATATTATAAGAAGGCTTAAGATGAAAGAGAGATGTAGCTCAACCAATTTTGTGTACAACAATGAGCAATGTTTTAATCTTCAGGTGTTTGATCCTACTACTTGTAGATTGTTCCTTTAACATTCTCATAGGGATGGTTATAACAGTTGCTTATAATATTGTAGTTGACTAATTTGATAATATGTAATTGTATTTTTACGACAGAGGACAGTACTTTATGTTATGCATATTTGAAGCAATAGCAAGAAATGTAAAATGACTATATGTACTTATCTGTATGTGTGTGTTTTTGAAAAGGGTTTTGCCAAAGAATCAATTACCTGTTCCTTTTTCACATTGACATGGACAAGATTATATGTTCTCAGCTTTAGCTTAGCAGGTTTATGTTGGATGCCAACCTACAAGGAAAATGAAGTAATCGATCTAGTGGAACAAATTTTCAAATAACAATTGAGTACAAATTAAGTCCCTTACGATAGTCTCATTTCCTACAAGAACTATAGTTTTAAAACTTTTTTCTATATATATAAATAGTATAAAAGAATAAAATAGATGTTCATCCACAAAAATTTCATGGTTGAATTCATTTTAGTATTTATCTTGTTCTTATTTATGTAAAAGGAAATTGGATGTAAGCCATTTGAGAATTTTACACGAACTTCACTGGAAAATAAATTTAGGGAAAGTAAAATAAAAACTAGCATGCTAAAAAAAGAGCTTAAAATTGTTATTGTGAATAATAACACAAGAATCTAGCAGCATAAAAATTAAACTTTTCACTGAACCCCCCTTTATTAATAGTAATATAGCTTGCAAGATATAAGGTCACTCTTTTTAACTTTATCTTATATGCATAATATAAGTATATGTGTATATATTTAAGTACTAATATATGTAGGATTTGTATTAGGAGTTTAAAGTTGTATTTTTTTTCCCTAAAACTCTTCCAACTAGTAATGAGAAATAGGCATCAAGGACCTTGAAGGAAAATATAAAAAGTTATGTGTAAACTCATAGATATTGATGCTTACGGAAGAATTCTCAGAACATGAATTTCTTCTAATCACTAACCCATTGATCCCTTACAAAATCTATTATGATGAACTCATCATCCACTTGGAAATGATTCGATGATAGAAGGCGGCCATTTTTGCAACTTACTAGTTTGCGACAATAAGTGCTCGATCATGAATAGTAGTGAATTTCAACCTTGTTTGAAGTACATGCTCATATTCAGTACACTCACTTTATTGGATAGGTCTTTTTTATATTCTAGAAATAATTAGTTGATAACTCTAGAGATAATTAGTTGATATTCTATAAATTAGTGGCTAAATTAATGTGATTTTGTTACTTAAAGAATAAATAGACTCTTCTTGATTTAAAGACGCGATTAGCACTGTATTTTTTATATATATTCCCTATGCTATTCACAAAATGATTAAGGAATAATTACTTCTCTTTCTTTTAGTATAGTATGAAAGCCACAATTTTTTCACAATATTTTTTCTTTCTTCATTCAAATCAATCCTAGATGGACTACTGTCTAGTGATGACTGAGTAGGAGAGAAGCTCCTTATCCTCCAAAAATGATTTCAGTCGTTCGAGTGCGACTAATTCTAGTGTTATAATGGAAAGCACACT
The DNA here is from genome assembly GCA_027563575.1 of Erythroxylum pedicellare. Taxonomy (NCBI): domain Eukaryota; kingdom Viridiplantae; phylum Streptophyta; class Magnoliopsida; order Malpighiales; family Erythroxylaceae; genus Erythroxylum; species Erythroxylum pedicellare. The sequence continues at coordinate 2,048 of JAOQMP010066569.1, read as the reverse complement.
ATGTTGTTGTGATTTTCTTAACTATAACTTGCCATTTCAATTGATGAACACAAGTTGAACAATTATAATTACCTAGAATGGGCATAAAAATAACGTGGGCTATTAATTGTGGAGAAAAATTCAAGCCATTAATGGTGGAGGAAAATTCAACCATTTGACTGGAAAGATAACAAGGTCAGTTTTGAATGATCTAAATATAGCAATATGGAGGCTCAAAAATTCTTTGATCATAATTTAGTTAATTAATTCAATGAAACCTACAACTGAAAACCCCATATGTTTCTACAAATAGCAAATGATGTATAGGATACAATTCAATAGATGAATTCGAATATTAAAAAATATTCTTAAAATTTCAAAATAAAAATGAAGTATTGGAAGGCCAAGCAAGTATACCATGACATTACTTTGTGTTATAACGAACATGTAACATTGTGGCAAAAATTAGACCTATATTATAAAGATAACTACGACTTTTCAAATGATATTGTTTGACATAAAAAGGGAAGAAAATAATAAGGTTTGTGTTTTTCTTGAAGGATTGAATCAAGAATTAGATGAAGTCAAAGATAAAAATTTTGGGAAGAAAGCCACTATCCTCTATCAAAGAGGTTTTCTTGAAAATAAAAAGAGAGGAGATGAGGTGGAAAGTGAAGATTGGCAGCACTAAATCAAAGGCCGAAGGTTCTGCACTCGTATCGAAAGGAGCAAAGGTTGAGGTAGAAAGGAAAAGCAATAAAAAGCCTTGGTGTGATCACTATAAACATAATTCACTACACGAGAAACATGTTAGAAAATCTACAGGATGCTAAAAATTTGGAAGAAAAAATAATTTGGAGATAACCATACCTTTTAAGCCAACATTTAATAATTTGTCCTGAAACGTCTTCCAATATAAATGAACAAGTATAGTAAATTTGTTAAAATTTTTAATCTCAAAGTTGTCCTATACCTTATTATCAGTCAGTAAAACAACTATTGATCAAAATTGTTAAGGTAATCTTTCTTCATGTGATTGTCAATTTTAGAATTTAAATACAAGGAAGATAATTGTTAATGCTAAACAAGTTGGAGGCCTCTATCTCTTTGTAAATGGATATGACTCAAATAGGCAATCCCAGAGAATTTGTCTCAATTATACTTTAATGCTTTGTGAGAGAAAAAATATGTTATGGCGTTTTAGATCAGGACATCCATTTTTTTTCATTTTTATGTCACATTTGTTTCCAAAAAATTTTTATAATAAAGATCCATCATTATTTTAGTGAGAAATTCTCCAAATTGCCCAACATCATCAAATATCTTTCCCATCATAACCTTTTAAGGCCATAAAATCCTTCACTATAATCCATGGTGATATTTGGGGACCTTCGAGAATAAAAACAATTACTAAAAAGGATGGTTGATAAGTTCCATTGATGATCATACTAGAATTACTTGATTATTTTTACCTAATGAGAAGTCAAATTCTGAGAAAGTCTTTGAAGACTTCTATAAAATGATCCAAACACATTTTCAAACCAAAATTCAAGCTTTTAAAAGCGATAATGGAAACAAATATTTCAACAAGATTTTAAGGATTTTTAATAAAAAATTGTTGTTCATTAAAGCTTATGTATTGACATCTCACAACAAAATAAAATAGCATAAAGGAAAAATAAACATCATTTAGAAATCACAAGATCTCTAATGTTTTCAAATAAATCTCCTAAGTACTTATAGGGTGAGGCTATCATAATAGCTGCATATTTGATCAATAGGATGCCTTCAAAAGTTTTAAATTTTCAAATACCTTTTATTTTTTAATAATTAATTTCCTTCGTCTTACTTATCGCATGATCTTCCTCTTAAAAGTGTTTGGTATAGTGCAATTGTTCATATTTATGACAATAATAAGGAAAAACTTAATAACATTATTATTAGTATTGGTGCTGCTTTATTATCATCATCATTATCATCACATGATCATCTTCTTTACTAATACCACTAGTATTTTTATTTTGTTATATATATATATATATATATATAAATTTATTATTATTTGTATT
>JAOQMP010066568.1:0-10085 GCA_027563575.1 Erythroxylum pedicellare | reverse complement strand
AGTGGTCAATTTGGTGATCAAGTATCATCTCAATATCAAACACAACTAGGTAGATAAAAGAGAATTAACAAAATCACAAAATTACATATATGAGTTCACAACAATGTAGTTAAATATAAACAAACTACTCCCCTTTGGAGCCCATTGAACTCAAGCCATTGCTACATCTTCAAGAGGAAATGGTGTTTAGCCAAGCATTGCTTCGGGAGAACTCACAACTGGAAACCCACCAAGAGCATCCATGACAGCAGCAGCAAATAATGAATATGGAGATAGAAAAATGGAAAGAAGTGATTGATGATATCCAATTGGAGAGGAAGAGCCGCGAGTGTGTGTATCCTCTGTAAGCTTGTTAAAAAGTTTTGTTTTTGTTGTGTCTGTTGGCTATAACCTAATTTTGTAGGTTTTTAAACAAAGAATGCTAGGTCGGGTTGCACAGTGGGTGATTTTTCTGAAATTGGTCTGGGTTTTCGAAGGCTCGCTGCGACGAACTTTTCCCGAAAGGTTTTGCTCTGTTGCTAGTTCCTTCACCGCAGTGAAAGAATTAATCTTCGTCGCTGTGAACTTTTCTCGAAAGTTCAGTCTGGATTTTGTGTTTTGCCGTGACAATAGATCCAATTTGCCCTGGCAAACTTCCTGTTGCGCCTCATTCTCTCGTTGGCTTCACTTCAGCCTTCTTTCATTTCGCATCTTCTTCTTGACTTCCTTTTCCTTGAGTCTCCTACAATAAAAAAATGGTAGTTTGTAGTATCAATTGTTCTTAAACAATTAATTAGTGCCATGAATACTGATTTGTAACAATTTTTACTTTCAAACTACATAAAATAAAAGCACACACTCAAGAATCAATTTAAGCACAAAAGCTAGAGATAGGAGTCAAAAAGTGTAACAAACGTCATGAAAATGTCACCAATTTATGTATTAAACTTGAGCTCAATCAATATGAAAATACTATATATTATTCAATAATAGTGAAATTTTATATGCATGTTCTGGGTTCAGATTTAAGGAGACATATAACAAAATACTAATGATATTTCATGACATGAGGAGTTATTAGTAAATACAAAGAATTGGGTATAAAGGAATGTATTAATTAGAGATGCAAGATTTAGAGTTGAAGTTCTTTAAATGTTCTTTGAGTGTTTTGTAGAAAGTTAAAAGAGTAATAACCTATGAAATTGATAAAGGAGCATTATTGGATCAAGAGAAGGCTTTTATGTCCTAGATCTTGTGCAATTGATAGAACCATACGGTTGACCTCACTTATGGATCAAATGGTGTAATCAACCAAATAATAAGAATGTTTTCCTTGAATATTTTAGGTTTTACAGACTATGAAAGAAAGTATCAATTGAGGATCATATGAATCACTTACATAAAATGGAAGGGAGAGATGTTAGCAAAGAAACCAAAGGCTTTTTGGCATCAAATCCTTTGGCATAAAATTATCCCGCCAAGAATTTTTTTCTTTTATGGCTCACTATCCAAACTAGGTTTGATAAAGCTGATCGGATTAACTATTTGAACATCAATACACATTGCCCTTACCATCAAATCTAGGAAGATGTGTGAGGTGATTAATTAGGTATGGAAAGCTGTTCTGATGCGATGTAGTTGGCATACATAAGAGAATACCTTCTCAAGTATTATTCGGTTCTTGGCCGCCCATAGAAGTCCCATTATTTTGTCTTATATAGTCGTTGTGAGCATGTGTGTCCAAGCTATATGGAAAGAGAGAAACACAAGATGCTTTGAATCCAAGACCAAGCCTATTGACATTATTATTACTGAAATCTTATATGGAGTTAAAGAGCTTATGGCTTTCAGTAACTCTCCTAATAACACCAACATTTTCTAGTATGTTAGTCTTATATACGTTTTGACTTGCTACACAGAATAACTACTATTTTTTTCTAGCTTAAAGGGTATCCCTAGATCACTTGTACATTTTTTACTTCTATCTTTTATCAATACATAACATTCTTACTTTTTTTTTAAAAAAAAGCTATCAGTCCAAAATTCCTATAAATGAGCTAACTAAAGCAGAGGAAGACAATAAAAAAAAGAATAATAAGATATATAAGTAGTAATAAGATATATAAGTACCTGAAAGATCAAAGTGTGAACCAATAAGTGCAACTACTTATGAATTATATTATTCTTGACTAATAAGCTCTTATTAGGAAAGAGCATATGAGTTCCTTTTAAACAATTTGTGAGTTTTGGTTTTGGCCTAGAGGTGTGGTGCTTATTGTAAATGCTTTAACTGAGTAGAATTACTCTTCACCCTAGATGCAAGATCATGTAAGGGCTACCCTTCACTCATGAAGGATGGTTATGTAAGGATTAGTCTTCATCCATGAAGGAATATTGTCTAATAGTTCCTCTTTACCCATTAACGAAGAGTTTATGGTCAACTGAAATTCCTAAGATTAGTTTTAAGAGTGGATTTATATCAAGGAGGACTAAATCATTATAATATTTATGATTCTCTTACTTTTACACTTCGTAATTACTTATTACATGGGATTAATTGTGATAACATATTTTCATATTATATGTTGTTGTTATTTATAAAAATTCCATTAAGTTACACTCATATCTATCATTGATATAATCTTAATTCTAGAAGTTAATCCTGACCATATTCATTAAGTGTTTATTAAATTGTTAGAAAGTTAGGTTACTACAGAGCCACCTAATTCATCATGCAAGTTAGATTACTATAGAGTCACTTAATTAATCCCTCTCTTAGGTGCTTTAAGGCCAATAATTAGTACCCAAACTAAATTTCATTAGTGCATACCTAATAATATTTGAGTACAGATTATGTTAACCTAGGATTTTCATTTAGAAAAGAGGGACAAAAAACTCACATGTCGTCATTTTTATAGCAGTGGTTACGTGTATTGAAAAACATGAATTAAATATTTTCTTCAACATATACATTAATTTTTTTTCAGGATGAAAGAATGAATTTGTAGCATATTATATAAAATGGAGTCATCTCAATAAAATCCACTACTATAGATAACGTAACCACTCCCATACCTAAGTTAAAACTAAATGGAATGAAATTGAAAAACATAGCAATAGACTATATAGTATTGATGTGCATATTTTGTTTTGTGCATTAAGTAAGAGAGAAGTCAATCAAGTATCTATGTATGAAACTACTCATAGGACATGAAATATGTTAAAAGTGACACATGAAGGTACTAATTAAGTGAAAAAAAGTAAATTGAGCATATTAGTGTATCAATTCAAGTTATTTTTGCATGACAAATATTCAAGAATTTTCAATATGTATACACCATTTGTTAAAAAATTATAAATGCTTTTAAAAAAACTTGGTAAGACTTACTCAAATGTTAAGATAGTTAGGAAGATTATTAGGTCTTTACCAAAAGTATAGGAGGCTAAAGTGAAAGTGATATAATAGGCAAAGGACTTGCAAAATCTATCACTTAATGAATTTATGAAGCACTTATGAGATGAGACTTGTTGGAACCTATTTTCGGAGCCCAACTATCCGGAATATCCTAAGATGTGCGCGTATTTTTCCTTAGGGTTACATGAAATCTCCTTAGCCAAAACCATTTCATCTTCATTCTCATAACATCACAAAATTTCCTATTTGATCAATGTAGATCAAGATATGCTTAAAAACCCAAAGTATGTTCATAACCAAGTCATGCGCTTCCAATCAATTCCCTCACTTTCTGTCCATTAATCTTTTTCAAATAAACACTAAAGACTACCCATTTTTATAAAGAGATAGAAAAATTTGTTAAGAATCTATTGGTTCAATAATCATTTCATTTGGAGGTGGGATGATGAAGTTATGGACAAAAGAGTCAAACCTGATTATGTCCTCAATCATATTGTACCTATCTTGGGACAATTGGCATAGCTTTCACTAGAGATATCAGATTAAGGTTGTCTTATGATGGTTTCGAAGAGAACTTTTACATCTACAACTTCTATGAAGACTTCAAAGAGAGATTTTGCCATTTGGAGGGTCAATACATGGGTCGTGTGGAAATACAAGAGTAGACCATGTACTCCTTGGGTCTGGTGGCCTTTTTGTTATTGGAAGACACGGTCAGTGTTAATTTACGTTGCCTGACTATGTCCTCCTCGGATCTTTACTGAAATCTCCCTCTCCAAGACATCTCCAATGGATCCTACATCAATTCTAACACCACTTTCACTTATAATCTTTCCAAACTAACTCTCCTAGTGTGATATCCCTTCACTTACTATAGTTGTTCTGTATATACATCCTATGCATCATCACCAACTTATAATGATCATATCTCTCAACTTATAATGATCATATCTCTTAACTCTGATATCCAAAAAATTCATACTTTATATCATTCGAAAGCTAGAAAGATAATCTACAACTTCCAAGATGAAACTTTGTGTAATTCAGACTAAATCAATACAATTGTTCCCGTAAAGTCAAAACACACATTTTACCTTAGGAAAGCTTGAAAATGCAATATACCAACTTTGAGAATCACGAGCAAAACACAATCATATTTCATTATCATCATGAAAAAAGAACTTCTTCAATACTCAATCTTATTGCTAAAAAAAATAATGTTTGAATATAGCCTTAGTTACATATCCATACTACATCATTAGCTTAACACAAAATACACAGGGATGCTCGTGTTCGATATGCTGCTAAAGCTACTCAAAAGTTATTAAACTAACTTAATACGAAAATGCTAACTATCTCAGAGTTTGTCCAATTACCTTGCAAGGATCACTAACCTTCTCGTTCTACAACTGAGGAGTGAAAATGATGGGGTGAGCTGCAAAGCTTAGTGGCTTATACATGTATAGCCATTAGTAACGAGCCACACATTCAAGCATATGTACATATATATCTCGGAATTCAAACTCACAACTCATAGTTAACAAGATTTCATCACCTAGAACATATCATGTAATTATCCATCAAAACATAACACTCAATTATGCATCATACTTAACAAATCAATAATGAAATGCACAACAAATGACTCGAGAGTTTCGTGGAACGAAACGGATAAATCGAAGTTTACACAGTGAATAAAACAAGTTTAATTCTCAAGATCTCGTATACTTCAAGCGGGCAGCCAGGAGAAGGCTATAGGTCAACGTGCACGTGACTAACAAAACGGGTTCCTCTCTTGCCCAATCACAAGCAAATTTATACTCAATTCAACTAACCACAAATTCATATTCTCATACTTCTTTTACTTTTACTTCTTTTCATTTATACAAATTTCCATGACATATTCCAAGGCATAACATGGTCATAAGCATAATTTAATTTTTATCAAAATGTTGTGCATCTTTCAATGCATGACATAAAACACATCATAAATCATTTTCCACATCACAACAATTCACAATTTAGCCATTTAATACACAATGTACAAGCAAGACAATTTGCCATATTGCATAACAATTATAAATATATTACCCACCTAATTGGCTTGCCAAAACCCAAACTTAAGGTTGTCTTTCCTCTTGCTTTTGGATAGGATTCTCTTGGTTTCCTATAACAAACTAATTTTCTCATTCAATTCCGAGAGGCCCTATGAAAATTTATCGATCTGGACTTAGATTATTATCTAGTAAAATTCATTGATAAGAGAGATTTTCTTAATGCACTAACGAATGGCTTGATGGTCATCTTTGGCCAATATCTCTCTGTCCAACGCTGGATGCTTGGCTTCCATCCGTTGTAAGGCCAAATAACTCGAGTCGTAGTCTGGATACACTTCCCCAATCTATCCATTGCTCGTTATCATTTGATGATACTTACTGCATTAGGAAACCTGGTAGGGTATACGATCAAGATCAATGAAGCCACCATGCAGACATAGCATGGAAAATTTGCACGTGTTGTAGTTGATATCGATCTGAGCGTCCCATTACGGACCAGCGTAGGGCTCGACAGGGAGATGTTAATGGTAGCATACGAAGGACTCCCACACATTTGCTTCACCTGCGGCATGGTTGGACATGAATCCAACGCTTTCCCGAAGCAAGCACCAGCACAAACAGTCCCTTCTAATCCGAGGCAATGAGGCAACAAGGAGGAGGAGTACAGTTGTTGTAGCTGAAGGGCACCAACCAGAGGAGTGTCCCAACAACTATAGATCCTAAATGCAGGTGCAACGGCAATATCCACAGGCTTCAAGGCAATGTCAGGATCAGAGTAGAAACAGTACGTCTAGGGCGACTACCTAATTAGGAGGATTGAGGTTTCCACATCTGACATAACTGAATATCCTAGGAGATGTGCATGTTGGCTGGAAAGAGACATATAACAGTCGAGAGCCCTATGGGTTAGGACAATGTTTGAACCTGAACGATGTTGTTGGCAAAAGGAAGCATCAATTGCATGAGATAACGTCAACATCGGCTGGAAGTAAGCAAAACGTGAGGCTCGGGTCTAAAGGTAAGTCGATACTCTCTACACAGCAGACACGGAGAGTTAGTACTAAGGTTGGTGGTTCTCAAAAGATAGGATCAGAGGCCCAAACAGAAGTTCAACTATAACCCAATACCAAGGATAAGCATTTCGCAGTCGTCATTACCTCCAACACAAAAATGATCTGTGGTTATGGAAAATGTCCCCGTGGTAGTAGAGAGTCGCCATTTGATGGAAGGAGTCGAACAAACACAGGTGGAATGTAGGGGACGATCGGATGTAGACACACTCCCTCCCACTAACTCTCTAGGCATACAAGTTGACGAAGCACTACCCGACACCGACGTGCAGCAGGGGATGGAAATCCTGAGTAGGGAAAACACAACAATAGCTACAGGTTTACCTTGCCCACCAAGGTAAGTAAACCCGACCACGCATTTAGATCCTGATGTTGTTTAATTTGGAATTGTCATGCGGCGGGGGGAGTTGTGTACAGACAATCCTTTGAAATTATAAACCTGGCATACTAGTTTTATTGGAACCCAGGATTAGTGGAGCTCAGGCTAACGAAGTAGTCCAAAAATTAGGATTTGAATACTCGGTTAGAATCGAAGCCGAGGGGTTTTCTGGAGGAATATGGTTGCTATGGACAAATGACTTTGATATATTAGTAGTCATAGCCCATCGTCAATTTATTCATACCACCATGAAATATGATAGTTGCACTTTCGATTTTACTCCAATTTATACTAGTCCGCAATTTTTTACTCAAAAAGTACTATTGCTGGTTTTAAACTAGGTAGGGCGATCTATTTTTAGACCCTGGCTTGTTAGAGAAGATTTTAATGCTAAAATGGAGACTTCAGGTAAAAGGGGTGGAGCAGTGATAGCAAGGATAGTGAATCAATTGTTTAAGGAATGGGTGCATGGGTGTGGTTTTCATGATTTGGGTTTTGTGGGATCAAAGTTCACTTGGCAGAGAGGAACGGTACAAGCTTGATTGGATAGAGTATTTGGTTCGTCGACTTGGGTCAAGGAATTTCCACGCACAGTAAATCATGACTTACCATTTCTTGGTTCAGACCACCGACCAATGTTGATCCAAATAACAAACCCCTACCCGAGGGTCACAGGAGCTCCAACATTTCGTTTTCAAAATGCTTGGCTAACACATGCAGGTTTTGACGAAGTGGTAGCGAAGCATTGGTTACCAGCAGAGGAGAAGCTAAGTAAATCATTAGCTAAGTTCTTTAATCACCTGATGTGATGGAATAAATCCATTTTTGGTAATATCTTCCATCAGAAAAAAAAACGACTCCTCGTCAAGTTGGAGGGTATACAGAGGGCACTAAAGGACGACAATTTGGATTCGCTATTAGATTTGGAGGAGAAGTTGAGCGAATAACTATTATAGGTGTTGTGTGAGGAGGAAAATTTCTGGCACCAAAATGCTAAATGTGAATGGTTATCGAAGGGTGATCGGAATACCAAATATTATCATACAATCACTCTATCCAAAAGGAAGAAAATGAAAATTGATCAACCAATTGATGGCGATGGGTCCGTGATATCTGATCCAGAACAACTGAGAATTTTAGCAAGGACCTTTATTGTCCAATTGTATATAAACGAAGATGAGAATTGCCAACAGTTCCCGATTTTAGGTGCATTTCCTCTGCTCTTAGTGGAAAGGGTTCTTGAGCTAACACTTTTAGTTTATAAAACAGAAGTTAAGAGTGTGAATTTTACCATGAACCCTAACAAAACCCCCAGGATAGATGGGTTCATTGCGTTATTTTTTCAAAATCAATGGGGTAAGGTAGGACACGAAGTGGTGGATTTTATTTAGACAGTGTTCCGTCTGGAACACTGGGAATTGGATTTGAATCAAACTATTCTAGTATTAATTCCTAAAGTCCTCTCTCCAAACAACCTTTCTCAGTTTCGACCTATTAGCCTATGTACGATGTTGTACAAGGTTATTGCCAAAGTTATTGTGAATCGTTTGAAAGCTCACCTTGATTACCTCGTGGAAGAGAACCAATGTAGTTTTTATCCTTGGACGGCATATAATTGACAATATTATCACTGCTCAGGAGGTCATACACTCGATGCGAAAGAAGCAAGGGAAGACAGGGTATCTTGCTATCAAGGTGGATTTGGAAAAAGTATATGACTAGCTTCGTTGGGATTTTATCCAAAACACATTAACAGATATTGGGATCTTGAATAATTTAGTCCAGGTCATTATGCAGTGCGTGACGATAGTATTGACGCAAGTTGCCTAGCAAGGTACCTGTTCTGACCCTTTTACCCCCTTAAGAGCTCTTAGACAAGGTGATCTGCTCTCACCTTATCTTTTTGTGTTATGTATGGAAAGACTTGGTCACCTTATTTCACAGGAGGTGGGTCAAGGGTGTTGGAAACCGATAAAGCTAAGTCTCACAGGCCCTCCCTTATCTCATCTATTCTTTGCAGATGACCTTGTGCTGTTCACAGAAGCTACGGAGTCACAGATGCAAGTGATAACAAGGACTGTAGAAACCTTTTGTAAAGCGTCAAGCTAGCGAGTTAGTTCTGCTAAAACTCGGACCTTTTTTCCAAGAACGTTTTTCGAGATAAAGCGCGTCAAATAAGTCAAGCCCTTCAAGTTACTAATACGAGCAATCTTAGAAAATATTTAGGCATTCCGTTAATTCATGAGCGCATAACTAGAAATACTTATCAATACATTCTCGACAGAGCACAAAAGAAGCTGGCAGGATGGCGTACTAGGATGTTATCACTAACAGGGTGGGTTACTTTAACCCAATCAGTGATTTCATCACTTCTGATTTTCCCGAAGCAAACGGTATGACTCCCGTGGAAATTATATGATGGTTTGGAAAAAAATTATGAGGGATTTTATATGGGGTTCAAAGTCTGGGAAACGGAAAATGCATCTAGTTAATTGGACGACAGTGTGCCAACCAAAAAAAGCCGAGGGCCTGGGCATTAAACGCACTCGATCTTCCAATGATGCGTTACTTACAAAGCTAGAATGGGAGTTGATTACAAAACCTATGACCTTATGGGTCCAGACCCTAAGGTCAAAATATCGTTTCGACGCATATTATCTCCCTCAGACGCTTGATAGGAATGGAGCATCGGTGATTTGGAGGGGGATATCTATGACATGGCAGTTTGTGCAATAAGGAGTTAAATGGACTTTGGGAAATGGACGACACATTCACTTCTGGATGGATAATTGGGTGGATGGTTAGGGCCCTTTATTTTTAATGGTGACCACTCACATTCCTGACAGTGTTCTCAACGCTACAATATCTGATTTTACAAATGAGTTTGGTCACTGGCATTGGAATTTATTTTAATAGTATCTCCCTTCCACATTTTGTATGATTATTGCGTTAATCCGTACTCACCTAAATACAAGGAGGAAGATAGTTGGTGTGGGGCACGGATACAAATTTCATATTGTACTGGTCGGAAACTGAAACTGGTACGGGTGTAGATGGTACCAGTGCCAAATTTCGGTCAGTACCAGCGGGTACTGAGGATACCAGAAACTTTCGGAGGATTCCGTTAAATCTTAAATCTCTAGGGACCATTTTGCAAAAAAAAAAATCCCTAAAAATTCCCCCCC
>JAOQMP010066567.1:0-10087 GCA_027563575.1 Erythroxylum pedicellare | reverse complement strand
CTTTGAAATAATAAAAAAACTAACCTACTGAAAACAAATTAAAGAATACATGCAAAAAAAAGATAAAAAGTGGAGAATTCGGTAGAGATCCGATTCTTTGGTTCAATCTCGGCCTATACCCTAATTAAACATATTTCATTGATTTTTTATCCTCTAACCTCTTCTAGCAACTATTAATCATGGGTTATTCTCTAACCTCTTCATTTATTTTTTAAACATATTTCCTTTAAGTAGTGTTTAATCAAGATATGATCGTTAATTAAACCTAACCACCGAATAACCTAAGATACAATCTCTAGATTTAATTAAGCAGTAGCATTATGAATTACGAAAATTGATTAATTAAGGGAATAACCACATACGATGCGTCATTTAACCTAAGTTATGTTATCCTTAATGATTACATATCATTAGTCACTACACACAAATTTCAACATAACAATTACGAATTATATTAAAATTTTAGCAATGGGTTGCAAATAACCAATTCAATGAATGCATTAAAATCATTTTTGCATAATACCCAATAGGTTCATACATAAATAACCGAACAATAATGAAAATATAATTATGCATACACAAAACTCAAATCAATTAACCTAGGATAATGCAATCAATTTCTAATGAGAGAAATAAACAACAAAAATAATGAAATACACTTGGTCATTGGCGTTGATGTCACCTCCAAATCAGCATCAGGAACTTAGCCTTCCATGGGTCTCTTAAAACAAAATGCTTCAGCCGCCTTCGAAAATGTCCCTAATTAAAACCGTCTTCGCTGCACCTCCACCCTTTGTTGCAAGCTCTCCCCTACTATTCTCTCTCCGTACTGTTATGTTGATGTGACAAATTAATATTGGCCGCGCATACTGTTCACTTATTAAAACCTTTACTGCTTCCACTGAAAACTTGCTTTTGCATTACGTTTTACTCCTCCATTTGCTGTCGTTTTGCTCCATTCTTCCAGCAGCCTCTTGCCTTCATTTAATTCCATAAAACACGTTGCATAGGCTTGCATAGTCCATGCACAATAACAACTTTGATTAATTTTTGTTTCTATTTTTCTGTTCTTATAATTTTCTTCTTCTTGTTCTATAAAGACAAGTGAAAATTAATCTTCAAAAAATGGCCTAAATATTGGCTTTCAACTCACTTTAACTTCTTTGCTTCTGAATTGTGCCTAAAATCATATATGTGTCAAAAATGAGTATCTTAAACAATTTCATGTCAATCATCATTAAATGTTAAGCAATAAATTCATAATCAATTAAGGACCTATCAATTTTCCCCACACTTACATTTTGGCTGTACTAAGGCAACACATTAAAATTAAGCTTAAAGACCCAAAAAAACATTTACTCAGTTTCTATATGTTCCAAGAATATATAATCATAAGCAAAGATGAATGAATTTCAAAAATCATAGTCAGAAGTAAGCATTCCAACCTTTTACTCATTATCAATCAACAATCATCATCTTAAAAAATTGAGCAATCTAATGGTAGTCTCAAAAAATGTGTTTAACTAAAATATATCCACGGGTACACACAATATCATTCATGATCATGAAAATCCACAACTTTACATATCATTTCATTTCTTCACCACTAAAATTTACATTCAAAATCATGAATCAAAGGACTTTTCAAGGTTGTAATGTGGGTACAGGTAAGGTGAGATGTGTTTGGGTTAAGTAACTTAAAAGTCATTAAGCCAGTGAAACAAAACAACACTCAATGTGACATTAAGTGCACAAGTTAACACTCATACAAAACCGGGTACCGTCAGCTATTACGAATTCAACACTTATGTTGCATAACTCATTTAAGCTCTCACGCGCACGCCACATAAAGCATTTACTAATTCGAAGGAATCACTCATACAATTTATGCCAACAATACATTGAAACCTTCCAAAGCCAACATCTACCTCATATTCAATATACTCAAATAACACATTCATTACAACTATAAGAAGATGCATTAATTATGAATAACTTTGCAAACTCATATGCACTTCCTTCTTGATAAATTTATTCAGACAAATTTTTTTCATTCCTTTTCTTTTTCTTTCTTTCTTTAATTTTCATTTTCTTTTCTTTTCTTATGCTTTTCTCTTTTCTCTCTTTCTTTTCATTTCTTTCTTCTTTTTAACATTAAAAGAAATTACATTAATATGGGAATTTCAATGATAAGACATAACAAAACATTCCAACATTAACCAACCCACACATATGCACACCCCCATACTTACACTTCTGTACATCCACAAACTCACCAATTACAAATGCAACACTAGCTTTATGACTTAGGTAAGACATTTGGTTAAGTTTAAAAGCATAAAATGTGGTTTATACAAAAAGAAAGATATATAACTTAAAGGGGGGTTAACAAGGGGAAAACCATGTCAATAGGGTAGGCTATTTGGCTAATGTATTTCAAAAAAACAAAGAATGCCTATTCATTTCCGTGTTAGTGTATACGATAAAAATGTAGTCTTGAATAGAAATTCAAAGTAAAATCAAGGTGTATATGTCATGAAGGTCACACATTATCAAAATACAGTTAGACTGAAATGAAGGTGTTAGTCTAATAAGGCTCAAAATGCCACTGACTTTGTCTACCACTAGTCATTACTCTTTTAAAAATAATGCATATCGACGAATCAGAAGAGTAAAAATACATGCTAAAGTTGCTATAAAATTCTCTAGTTAATTCACACTATAATCATGACTATATAATCCTAGAAGCAACAGAAAACGAGAAAATATTTGTTTTTTTAGTTGTATTCTTTCTATCATTTTGATTGAAAACCTAAAACAAGTAAAACAAATAAATTCAAAATCATATATGCATATAAAAAGTAATGCGAAAATGTAAAGAAAGGAAATTTACTTCCGTTAGGTTGCCTCCCAAGAAGCACCTTTGTTTAGAGTCGTTGGCTCAAATCCCTCTTCTCGTCATGTGAAAAAATTATGATCTTTAAGTATTATAGTTAGTGCCACTTTTACGTGAGGTTGTTCCGGATAGGGCAGAGTTAATCGTCATCCCCATTCAGAATTTTCCCTATTCTCAAATTCTCGGTCCACCTTATATGTAATATATTCAAACATCCAATCAATACAATTTAAGGAGAATAAACTATTAACAACTTTTCAAAACAATTGTATTTCCTCCTTGATACTTTTATTCAAACTCACATTTTTTTCTTTTCTTTTCTTACTTTTCTTTCTTCTTTCTTCTTCTTTTTTTTCAAAACTAAAAGTGATAAAAGCTACATCAATATAGGATTCATAACACGGAATTTAAACAAATATAACCAATCCAGATGTTTGTATACCTCCACACTTAGGCTTTTGTACAATCACATTCATCAAGAATTAATAAATGCTCCACTAGCTTTAAGACTTGGTAGGGCATTTGGTTAGGTGCATGTAATGAGGTTTTTACAAAAGAAAATGATAATAAAGCTCAAAGAGGGTTAGCAAAGAAAATTTCACATAAATGGGTAGGCTATTTAGCTAATGTAGCTCGAAATAAACAAAGAATGCCTAATCATTTTCATAAAAATGCATGCGGTAAAAATGTGGTCCTGAATAGAAAATCAACGCAAAGTAAAGATGTATATGTCATGAATGTCACATATATCAAACAAAATAGTGAGACTGATATGGATGTGTCAGTCAAATACGGTTCAAAACCTCAATGATTTTTGTCTACCACTAGTCACCGCTCTTCTAAGAAGGATGCACATTAACAAATCACAAGAGCAGAAGTACAAGCCAAAATTTTCTATGGATTTTACTGATCAATTCACACCACAATTATGACTAAATAATCTTAACATTAATAGAAAATAAGAAAATTTTTGATTTTAAAAACGACCTAAGAAGTCACATAAGCTATAATTAAGCTAAAAAACATGTATAAAAACTAATATAACCTACCCCACGCTTAAAACTTACATTGTCCTCAATGTAAAATCAAATGTAAGAAATGAAGCAGTTAACAAAAAAATAGCAAACACAAAAACGTAAAGAAACAGAAATTAAATTCCTTTGGGTTGCCTCTCAAGTAGTGCTTTTGTTTATCGTCATTAGCTCGACCTCCTATTATGGGGATTAAGTGACACAGATCACATCCGCCAGCATCAACCCCTCCGAATCGCCCATTTGGAATCCTTCATAATACAACTTTAAGCGATGTCCATTCACTTTGAGTGTCTTGTCAGTTTTGAGGCTCCATATCTCTATTGCACCAAAAGGAAAGACATAAGTGATAACAAACAGACGAACCTCACGAGAACGTAACTTATCCGGAAAGAGTTTGAGCTTGGAATGATATAGTAATACTTTTTAGCCCACTGAGAAGCTTTTCCTCGAAATCATCTTATTATGAAAAGCTTTCTTCCTCTTCTTATATATCACTACATTTTGATATGACTCATTTCTCATCTCTTCCAACTCTTGCACTCCCACATCATCCAAATTCATGTTACATCTTTCGATAGCCCAATGTGCTTTATATTGTAATTCCACTAGAAGATGACATGGCTTCCCAAACACTAGCTTATATGGTGACATCTTAATTGGTGTTTTGTAAGCCATCCTATAGGCCTATAATGGATCTTCCAGTCTTATGATTCAATCCTTTCTATTGGGCTGCACAGTTTTATCTAGGATTAACTTAATTTCTTGACTTGAGACTTTAACTTGCTCGTTAGTTTAAGGATGGTAAGCAGTAGAAACTTTATGCGAGATGTGATATTTTCTGAACATTGCTTCCATCACCCTGTTGTAGAAGTGGGTATCTTTATCGCTAATGATAATTTTCGGTATCCTGAATATAAAAAGAATGTTAGCGTTAACAAAATCTGCAATAATCTTTGCATCATTAGTCCTAGTGGCTTGGGCATCCACCTAATTAGAAATATAGTCTACTACAAGTAATATATAAGTAAAGCCAAAAGATAGAAGGAACGGTCCTATAAAATCAATGCCTCAAACCTTAAAAATTTTATAGAAAAGTAAAGGAGTTTGTGGAAATTGATCCTTACGATACAGGTTACCTGACCGTTGGCATCTATCATAAGATTTGTAGAAGGTATATTGATAATTGTGCATTAGTATATGTTTTTTCTAAGTATTTGGTATGTGTTTCTTTCATGATAGGTTAGTATTATTGTATTTTAGGACTTGTTTTATGTGTTTTTGTTTAGTTTGATCTTCATGGTTGTTCTTTTGTGTTTGGTATTAGTCTAGGATAGGAATTGATCATTTTGGTGTAGGAATGGAGGGTGGACATCTTTGTGATTGAGCTAGGGACCAAGAGAAGAGAAGAGAAGAGAAGTGGAGCTGCTGAAAAACAAGAACCCACGATCGTGAAAAAGGGCATGTTTTCCACGTTCGTGGGAACTCAATGGAGAAAGTTTTTATTAACTTAACCCACAATTGTGGGAAGCATAAGTGTAATTCCCATGATTGTGGAAATGGAAGTTGAAGAGAGAGCCACTAGAGGGTTATGGAACTTGCTTTCTGGAGCTAAAAGACAGATTGAGAGCCAAGAGATAGGGGAGATTTAAGGTTTCATTCTCAATTGGGCAAAGAGCACCCCATCATCTAGATTTTCCAGATTGGGAAAAAAAGAGGAGGAGCTACCTCATCCAGTCTTATTTTAATTTCTTTCTCTTCTAATATGTTTATTATGGATTATTTGATTATTGGGGATGTTATGGATATTATGATTGGTTAAAACAATTTTTTGTTGAACCATTTGTGAACCTTTGGTTATTAATTTAATGATATATATGTTTGCGTTATCTATTGTGTTTAAACCTTACAATAAATCGAGAGAGTGAGCTTGGTAACCTGTGTTAATTGTACAACAAGAGTTAACGATTAATAGACCTATAAATAACAAGTTATTGATTTATTAGGAAGAGATTTCAATACATCAATACACTACCTATAGGGTAGCTTTATATTTGGTTGAATGTTTAGGAAAGACTTTGTGTATCGAAAGATCCTAAAGTTAATTATAATTTACTTAACTAGTGACGTTTAGTTACACCTTCAGAGAGGGTAGCTAGAATTTTAGGAAATCTTGAGCCAAGCATAAATTGAATTAACTAATCAGAGGGGAGCACATAGGGATAATGACAAGTCCTAATGTTTAATCTTGATTTTCTCCAAGTCTTAATTTACAATTTTGGTTTGGGTTGCTTTCTTCCCTGTTACCTTTAGTTTTTCTTTATTTTACTTATCTTTTTAGATTTGATTAAAATGATTTCTTAAACTAAGAATAACCTGAATTAAGTAATGCCTAAGCACAATCTTTGTGGGATCGATGTCCACTTTCAACTACAAGTTTGACCCATATACTTGTAATTTTGAACGTAAGATTAGTAGTGTGTTTTGTGTTTAACAAGTTTTTGGTGCCATTGTCGGGGATTGATAGTTTGAAATCTTGTTTAGTTTGGATTACTTTGTTTTAAGAGTTTTTGATACTTTTCCTTGTGTCTTTGTAGGTGCATGAAGACAAGGAACACGTGAAGGAATATTAAATTTCGTAACAAAGAGTTAGTAGATATCACAAGGCACGAATGATAGTTGAGAAAAGTGAAGCCCTAAGACATTATACAATGAAATACGACAGAAGAAGGAGAATAAGGAGGGGCCAAAAAGACATTGATGAACTTTACGAGACTAGGATTCAGTCCTCAAGGAGTTGCAAGGACAGCGATCCAAGCTAATAATTTTGAGATCAAATCGACACTCCTTAGCATTCTTTAGAGTAATGTGCAGTTTTACGGGTTGTCCAATGAGGATCCCAATGCCCATCTTGCCAAGTTTTTGGAGATATGCAACAACTTTCGATTTAATGGGATGTATGACAATGCTGAGAGGTTGCGACTATTTTCTTTCACTTTGAGAGATCAGGCAAAGGCGTGGTAGAATTCACTCAACTTAGGGCAGATTACTACTTGGGAATAACTAGCCTAGACATTTCTCACCAAATACTTTCCATTGAAAAAGACAACAATGATCATTAAGGAAATCATAAATTTTCAACAAAGTGATGGGGAATGTAACACCCCACATATCCCCTGGAAGGATATTTAAATGCCACACAAAATAGTACAAAAAAATTAAAGCATACGAAAACTTCCAGAAAATATAATTCAGGAAAAAATATATTAAATTACATAGTACTTAACACATGATGTAAATTCCAAACTAAACTGAAGTATTGTCATTACAAACTTACAAACAAATTCACATTTTTACATATCAGATACAAGCCAAAAGTCAAACTAAAAATTACATTATTTTCAAAACAAAACTCAGAATTTATTGGCCATTATGGTTGTCTTTTCCTAGTCTTTATAAATGTCACTCATAACCTACACGGGGTAAATCCACCGTAATAAGCATATAACTGAGTGAGTAATAACTAACTATGCATAATTTGACAATTAATCATACCGAATCAAGTTATATCACAAGCAGATGTTTAAATTTCAGAACAGTTGCATAGTTAACAGAACTAAGTATCAAATAAGGCACAATCCCTTTAGTTCAAAACAACATTTTGATTATTTCAAAATATAACATATATCAGAATACACAATCAAATGATTGCTAATCCGTCAACAAAAGTGGGTAATGGGACTTATACATAAGATACCATAATTGGAATCATATCACAGAAGAGACTTACGTCTCAATAATAGAAGACACCAAAGTGTCAATAATAGAAGACACTGAAGTGTCAGACACTGAAGTGTCAGACACTGAAGTGTCACAGAAGCAGCTGCAAACCCTTCTAGACATGCCTATTTACCTACAACTAGGACTCAACAGTTTGAAAACAAAACAAAGTCATTTTAGACATTTCATGTGCAAAGCAACTAGTCAATCATATGCAAAAGTAAATAGCACTTTCAATGATATAAACATGCATCAAACGCCTCGGACAATCATTGTCTGCAATTTAGAACACAATCAGTAAATATCAAATTCAATTAGTCATTGTCATTCACATACAAGTAGCACTTCAATATCACATTTATAAATCAATACCTCGGACCTTCATATCCAGAATCAGTACACAATCTAGTACACATTCATCATTATCAAATTCAATTTCGTACTAAACAAATCAAATCAAGGTCGGACCATCTTATGTTACTCACAATCGCTCCCTTTTGCTTATTGCCTTGAAGTTCCAGCAATATTTGGAAGTGATCGCTCTACTTGCCCTTCTATGTACAATCAAACATAAGTTCATTTAACCATATTTTTCATGTAACTGAATCAGCATTAGTATGAATGTGTCATATAACATGCATGTTCACGACAAATTCTTGGGTAGATTTTCTTACTAATCTGATGTAAACATCAATTGTACTATAAAATTTTCAAAATTCATACATTTAATTACTATTCCAGCTTTTGCTGGAAGCACTTTATTCGGGTCAACTTTTCACAATCAATAAGATAAAGAAAATGACGTATTTCTATAACTCTTTCTTCTAGACAATTATTCCTCTATATTGTAAGTCTCTATTGATACCAAGATCATTCAATTGGGTTCATTATTCTATGAGTTATACTCAAAATACCATAAGCTGTGTACATTTGAAATTTGGCTAGAGCATGATCATGCATTCAAGTTGTATAACCCATATCTCTCAATTACAATATCCAAAAACTACAAACTTTAAACCAATTTAAAGCGAAGAGAATAAGCTTCAACTTTGGTGAAGACACATTAGTCTAATTCTTCCTACATAAATACAGTTTATTCAAAAACCACAGGATATGATTTTTGTCCCTAGTAGTGCTACAGCCTAAGCCAAGACTCAATTTCATGTCAAAAATTGAAAATCTTAGAGACAGAATTAAAATTTGACTTCTTCAATAAAGGTGTAGAAATATGTCTCTAATTAAGAACCAACTCTTTTGGAGATCCACAGTTCAAGATGTAATCGAAATACCAAAGCAAGTTCAGTGAAAACAGTTCATTTATCATAATCTAGCATACTTCATCATTTTCTTCTAGCTTTTCCCCAAAACAAACTTTCGAGTCAATGTTACACGGTCATTTTGACAATGAAAGTGAAGGATTTAGGCCTAAAATTATTCTAAACATTTGTTACTTTATGTCTTAAGTTTCCAATGACACCAATTTTATGCAATTTGGTTCAATATTTTGAAAATTATCCCTAAATGACTACAGACTGGTCACAAACAGTGACAGATTCTAGATACTCAAATTCAAGCTAACGTTTGACACACTTTCTAACAGAAATCAAAATCGACGCCTCCATGAAAGTTGTAGATATAAGTTTATAGTTTAATACTAATTTAAATTCATCCAATTTGGATACCTACAGGGAAAGATATGGCTAAAATAAAGAAGCCTGTCCAATAGAACTACTCATCCGAACCAGTTTCCAACATGTATCAAAGCTCAATTCTTTCCCATTTCAGTACACAATTGATCCGTATCAATCATCAAACAACACATGTTATCACAGGATACCAATTTTATAATTCCCTTACCTTACTAAACTTTAAATTCAACTCCAATAATCCAGCTAAACCAAGCTTCCAAACATCCAGCACATACCTAAGTTTAAGGTGTAACTTTCAGCACCAACTAGATAATATTACGTAAAGTTACATGACCTACTTCTTGATGAAGTAACTTACAAAGATGATGATCTAAGCTTTAGAAAAGGTCCAGAAGTTGAGAGGGGGAGTAGGAGAATTTCGACGGAGAGAAGAGAGCAAAGTGAATGTTGGGCCTCGATTTCTTCTTCTTAGTAAATAAGCAGGTTTAACTTATTTTGAGGTTTAGTTTGATTATTTTCTTTTGGTAGGAATAATTTGAGGGTTTTAGTTCTTAGTTAATGGTGATTAAATGAAGTTAGTTAAAATTTGAGTTGTGATAAGTTAGAATTTAAAGGAATAAGATGGTGTAAGGGTAATTTAGGAAGATTACTTACGTTTTTAAGGTTTAAAGCTTTCAAGGAGGGCTACTTTGGTCCTTTTGGCCATTAAAACAAAAAGAAAAGAAGCAAAT
>JAOQMP010066565.1:0-10091 GCA_027563575.1 Erythroxylum pedicellare | reverse complement strand
ATTCAAAATCAGATCAAGTATCATCAACAACAATATTAAGCATATTAACACCCAAAAGTGAATAATCCTCATAAGGATGTTTCATTGCTTTATACATATTAAAACACACTTTTTGATCTCAGACATACTTTTTGATCTCCTACCTCTATGGTAATGGTACCTTCTTTCATGTTAATCATAGTGAGCAGTCCTTAAAAAGGGTTCTACTAAGAATCAGTGTGGTGTCTTGCATAACTTCAGAAGACATGTCAAGCACATAAAAATCAGCAGGAAAGACCAAACCCTTAACCTGATCAAAATTTCCTCTATAATGCCCACAGGATGCCTAAGAGACTTATTAACTAATTGAAGAATTACAGATGTAGACGTAAGATTGTTGACTCCCAGTGATGTGTAGACAGAATTAGGCATAACATTAATGGCTGCCCCTAGATCTAACAAGGCTCCCCTTATGGTAACTTTACCTATAGTGTAAGGGATAGTGAAAGATCCAGGGCCTTGGCATTTTACAAAGATTTGGGGTTTAAATAGAGCAGGCACATTTGAGCTAACTTGCACTCTTTCATTAGGTCTAAACTTCCTTTTATTGGTACACAAGTCTTTAAGGTATTTAGCATAAGTAGGAACCCTTTTCACAAGATCAAGAAAAGGAATGTTAGTTTCAATCATTCGTTTACTCATCAAATATAAATTAGGAAAAGGAAGGTCTTTAGGATTTACCTCCTTATCATTTGCTTCATGGGCTCCATGCTTGCTTGATTCCTGGTTGCTCTCAGAATTTGCTTCTTTGCTTTTTACAAATGTGGACTCCTTTTCAGCTAAAAGTGCTCTCTCCTTGGAGCTTTTAGACTTCTTGACTCCTATAGGTGTTGAAGGAAATTCTTTACATTCAATCTCCTCTTCATCTACTCCCTCATCTTAGTCACTGAACCTCACTTGTTTCCCACTTCAAAGAGTGATGGCATTTAAACTCTTGGGGTTCATAATAGTATTGGAGGGAATAGTGCCACTGCTCCTAGCTTGGTTCTCACTCACATTATTAGATAGCTGAGTGACATAGGAGTTGATATTCTCAGCCTTCATCTCCCATTGCTCCATTCTCTTCTTTAGAGCATTGGACCTAGCAGCATTTTTTGAATTGGAGAAGCTATGGCATTGAACTAGTTGTTATTAGAAGTCCTCTCCTCCTTCATCAACACCATCATATTATGCAAAAGTTGATTAGTATCTTCCTTTGGTGGGACAGTTAAAGCTTACTATTAGTTTTGGAACTGGTTTGTGGAAGAACCAGCCCTTCCACCTTGCTAAAATCTGTTTGGACCTCTACCATCTTCATTTCTCCAACTAAGTCTAGGATTTGCTTTCCATCCCTCATTATAGGTGTTGGAATAAGGATCCCACTTTTGACTGGGCCGAACCTGATAAACAGTAGACAACTTTTCATAACGACTGAGGTAGACACTAGAGATATGCATTACTAAACCACAAGTGTCACAACTAGGTGCAATAAGATCCATAGATAGTGGTGAACAATGCACACTCATATTTTTCAACTCTGCAGTAATGAAGGACAGCTACAAAGTCACTTTACTTTCCAAAGAGTCAACCTTATACTCCAGACTTTCCATTCTTCTAGAGTGAGCTGTTGAAGCTCCCAACTTAGGTACGCCTCTAGTGTCCCTAACATTGTACTATTGGTGATTTAGAGCCATTTTCTTAATTAGATCCCATGCCTTTGCAGCTGTGAGGTCAAACAAGGAACCTCCTAGAGCCGCATCAAACATACCCTTGTTTTGACTTTTCAGTCCATTATAAAAATACTGCACTAACTTAGAAGGACTCATCATAATCTTAGAAGGACTCATCATAATCCTAAAAATGGTTCCAATAGTCTTAAAAGGACTCATCATAATCTTGATGTGCCGAGTAAATCTCCTTCCTCATTAATGAAGTTCTGGAGGTAGGAAAGTACTTCTCCAAGAATGCCTTTCTCAAATTTGCCCAATTGGGTTAAGCATTGTCCACATGTCTTGAAAGGCTCATATACCACTCCCTTGCTATACCCTCTAAGGATAGATGAAAGACTTTCCATAGCACTTGATTAAGAGAAGCTCCCACCGGTTTCATGCTTTAGCAAATCATGGACAATGATTGCAAGTGGATGTAGGGATCTTCTCCTGTCAAACTATAAAATTTAGGAAGAAAGTTAATAAACAATCCTTTAACTTCAAAATTCACATCAAAGTTAGGGCAAGCAACAGTAAAATGATCATAATTCACATAAGATGTAGTAGCTTCCCTAATGGTTCTCCATCTATGATTTCCATTGTTCTCACTAACTCGCTCCTGCTCCCCATTACCTCCATTATCACCATTCCTAGGTTGGTTAGCATTAAGGTTAGGGTTTTGCAGAAAAGCCGGGTTTTTAGCCATTATCACACCTTCTAATGATTCACTCTCACTACTTGGCTGCCTAGACTCCACTAAGATATTCTCCTCTTCAACAACTACTTTGCTTCTCTCTTTTTCTCTCCTCTCCTTTCTGATCTTTATCAAACGACTCTCAATTTTTAGGGTGGAAAGGTAGAAGTTTAGTTTTTCGGGGTATGCAAGGGAAAAATTCAAATGAGAATAAAAGATAACAAAATTGACTTGCAAGCACTCAAATTCAAATAAAAAGATGATATGTGATGGATGAAAGTGTGTAGGTATGTGAAAGTATGTATAAAAGTATGTATGTATGGATCAAAAAGCCATCAAGAGAAATGTTCAAAACTATGTAGGCGTAAAAATGCTAAGTATGAAAAGTACAAAAGTTTCAGTATCCTTTTATTTATATTTTCAAAATTTTAATGCTATGCAAGAAAATGAAATCCTATACTATTAACACGTATAAAGCTAAACTATCTATAATGCAATCTAAAGAAAAGGCCACTAACCTCACTTAGCAGTGAAATGACAAAAGTTAACCTAGAGAACCAATTTCTTTGTACCTCAGCAACAACGTCATTTTGATTCGGACCTTTTTTTTGTACCCTTGGAGGTCAAATTAAAAATAATCTAAGGATTGAAATATAGGATGTAACCTCGGGTTGTTTCACTTAATCAGAACCTAAAATGAACAGACCTAAGTTAACCTACATGTCACAAAATGTAAGATAATTTAGTAAGAAGGGGGGTTTTGATCTTTAAAAACATTAACTGTACTAAATTGAATTGTAAGAAAAATATGTAAAAAGTATTTTTGGATTTTTGGTAATAGAAAATGGAAAGATTAAGAAAAATGATCAAAGAGTGATAAAATCCTCTTAAAAATGAGCTTTGGCTATCATAGTTTGAAATTGATTTTGATGGGAGTGGAAATCACTATGTTTTAGATTGGTAACCTTAAAGAACTCTTTAAGTCCAAGATCTTAATCAATGGGACTCCATTTCTTAAAACCATGTTAAATGCTCATAATGTGTGTAGTGGATAAGTCTATGCAACAAGTCATTTTGAGATCTAGAATCAACTTAATATCAAACATGACTATGCAAGATAAAAGAGAATCAACAAGATCACAAATAGACATATATGAGACTTTATATATTTAAGTTCAAAGTTCTACATACACCAATCCAAACTACACATTGAATATCTAACATTTGATTAAACCATAATCAAGTATGTTCAATTACAGATTACAATTACAAATTACAAAACCTAAACTTAGGAATTCGTAAATCATAGTTAAGCTATGGATTAAACTACTCTGCTTTAAAGCTCATTGAACTCTAGCCATTTCTACATCTTCACAAAGAAAGAAACGCCTAACCATGTAAAGCTCTATGAAGCTTCATAACCAAGTAGTAATCAAAGGCACCAATGGTAGAAGTTGACAGTGAAAAATGAAAGAATAATGAGATGGATATGAGAGAACACGATGGTGTGATAGTTGGTGGCAAGATGATCGAATGAATGAATGAATCCCTCTTTCGAATCTTTCCTTCTCTTTTGATATGTTATCCTGAAATAGGGTTTTTCATAAATGGGTTACCAAGTTGGGTTTGCACAGTTGGTTAAAATTTTGAAAATGGTTCAGGTCTAGTGTTGATTCGAATGCTTAGCTGCAGCGAAAGGATGAGTTCGTCTCGGTGAAACTTATCCTAAAAAGTTTCTTCAATAATTTTTTTATTTCGCTGTGGCAAACTTTGCCTATTGCCTCATTGACTTGTGCTCTTGGTCTTCACTCTTTAGCTGTACTTCTTGAATGTCCTACAATGAAAAATAGTAGTTTGCAGTATTAATTGTTCTAAAAATCAATTGAGTGCAATCACCAATTATTTGTGACAATTTTACCTTCAAACTACATTAATTCAAAACAAGCACTTATGAGCTAAATTAAGCCTAATATCAGATAATAAGAGCCAAAAAGTATAACAAAACCCATGAAATTGTCACCAAATGATATAGGAATAACCAAACCCATGAAATTGTCACCAAATGATATAGGAAACTTAACTTCAATCAACATGCATGAAATTTGCATATAATTACGTGAATTATTAGTAGCACAATTGAAGTAAGAAGAAGCAATATAGTCCATGTCAATATGCCAAGAACACACAAACATAAAGAGTGAAATGCAAAATAACTACTGGTACGATGGACGCAAACAACATGCATGCAGTATACAGCTAAAAGAGATGTCCAAAGAGCATGAAACGACACAGCACAAATGTTGGAAGTCAAGGCCAAATTGCTGCACATATAGGAGGACTAAGGAGAAGCAAAATGGTAGCACAGGATTTATCAACTTAACTTTTGTTATGGATGGGATAATCATCCAAATTACTTCCATGATAATTTGCAGGACGAATAAGAATTCTTATACAGGTCAGAAGCTTCCTATCACGACGCCGATCCATCTCTGGAAAATTTGATTAATATTATGAACACTAATACTTTGCAATTGCAGTAGAATATTCTACAATTCAAGAAGGATGGAGGGCAATTTTCAAAAAATACATGGCCTAGGACCTAAAATTTAGAGAATTAACACAACTCAGGTACATCTTTATAAGAAATGCTTAATATTATGGCTACTGACAATCTTCAAATTCAACAGGATATACAACGGTTTCAACAGAATATGCAACAGGTGTTTCAGCAAGGTGCACAACAAATCTAACAGGATTCTCTACAATTCCAGTAAGATGCATTGCCTCAATAGGGAGATATCAATCATCTGGAACCGCAAAGTGAAAAGGAGTAGCCATATCAACCTGATGTGTACCCAATAGACGTTTTTGTGGAAACTTTACAAAGTGATGAGGAGCTTAAGAATTTTGAGGTTAACCCTCAACGAATTGCTTGTGTAAAAGAAGCAAAGGAGGAGCACGAAGTAAAAAAAGACATATCTTTTAGCTTAGAGGTAAGTAATGAGTTCCATTTTATTGTTGAGAATGACTCTTCACCTGTATATAGCAGATTGGAGGAATTAAATGAGGAAGAAAAAGGCGAAGAGACATTTGAGATCTTTCTGTAGTGTGTGAACTTAGTTGAGATTGACAACCTGAGGATAGGGAAGACAATGTACAACCTCGCATGGAAGTGGAGCTAACTGTAATACCTGAAGATGACAATTTTTTCATGTGAGGAGGAAACATGGAGTCAAGATAACAACCCTAAACAAAGCCACTTCTTGGGAGGCAACCCAAAGGAAGTAAATTTCTTTTCTTTTACTTTTTCGTACTAGTTATATTATGCATATGTGTTTTTGAATTTTTTTGTTTCTTACTTGTTTTTAAGTCTTCAGTCAACATGAGAGGGAATAAAACAAATGAAACAAACATTTTCTCATTTTCTATTACTTTTGGGATTATATAGTCATGATTAGAGTGTGGATTGACTAGAAAATTTTATAGCAACTTTAGCATGTATTTTTACTCTTATGATTCGTCAATATCCATTATCTTTGGAAGAGTAGTGACTAGTGGTAGATAAAGTCGGTGAGATTTCATGACCACCTTCATTTCAGTCTCATTGTCTTTTGATAAGGTGTGACCTTCATGACATGTACATCCTAATTTTGCTTTGAGTTTCTATTTGAGACTACATTTTTACCACATGCATTAACATGGAAATGATTAGGCATTCTTTTTTTCATAGGCTACATTAGCCAAATAACCTACTCTATTGACATGGTTTTTCCCTTGTTAACCCCCTTTGAGCTTTATACCTTTCTTTTTGTATAAACCACATTTTATGCTTTTAAACGTAACCAAATGTCCTAACTAAGCCATAAAGCTAGGGGAACATTTGTGATTGTTGAGTTTATGGATGTACAGAATTCTAAGTGTAGGGGGTGTACATATGTGAGAGTTGGTTATAATGTTGGGATGTTATTTTATATCTTATCATTGAAATTCCTATGTTAATGTAGTTTCTTTTAATGTAAAAAAAGAAAGGAAAAGAAATAAAAGAGAAAAGAGAAAAGCACAAGAAAAGAAAAACACAAGAAAAAGAAAAGAAAAGAAAAAGAAAAAGAAAAAGAAAGAAAAAAGAAAAAAGAAAGAAGTTTGCATAAATGTATCGAGGAGGAAGTGGATATGAGTTTGCGAAGTTATTCATGATTAATGCATTCTCCTATAGTTGTATTGAATTTGTTATTTGAGTATGTTGAATATGAGGTAGATGTTGGCTTGGAAAGTTCACTCTTGTGATTTCAATGCATTGTTAACATAAATTGCATGAGTGATTCCTTCGGATTGGTATATGCTTCATATTGTTAGTGTGTGGGAGCTGAATGGGGTTGTGAAATATAAATGCTGCATTGTCATAGCTGATGGTACCCCGTTTTTAATGAGTGTTTCTTTAATTCACTAGCTTTGATGACTTTCATGCTACTTGACCCAAATACATCTCACATTACTTTTGCCCACATTATAACCTTGAAAAGTAGTTTGATTCATGATTTTGCATGTGAACATTAGTGGTGGAGAAATGAAATGATATGTAAAGTTATGGAATGACATGATCATGAATGGTGTTAAGTGTACCTATGGGTATACTTTAGTTAAACACGTTTTTCGAGTCTACCATTAGATTGCTCAGTTTTTAAACATGATGAATGTCGATTGATCATCAGTAAAAGCTTTAAATGTTGACTTCTTGCTATGATTTTTGAGAGTCATTCATCTTTGTTTATGATTATATACTCAGAGAAAATAAGAGGTTAAGTAAATGTTGTTTTTGGGTCTATGAACTTAATTTTAATGTTTTGCTCGAGGACGGTCAAAGTCTAAATGTGGGGAAATTGATAGGTGCTTAATTGATTATGAAATTATTCTTTAATACTTAACAATTATTAACATAAAATTGCTTAACATACTCACTTTGACTCATATGTGATTTTAGGTGCAATTTTGAAGCGAAGAAGTTAAAGTGAGTCAAAAGTATGATATTTTGTGTTGTTTTCTAAAGAATCACTCACTTAAGACATCCATGCAAGATAGTGATTTAATGGATAACATATTTAACGGACAACATATGTTAGAAGCATAAGGAAGTAGAAAATCAACACTCATATGCAGGAAATTTGCATGTAATTATGTGAATTATCAGCAACACAATTGAAGAAAGAAGAAGTAATGCAGTCTATGCCAACATGCCAAGAACACAACCATGAAGAGTAAAACACAAAATAGCTACTATCAAGATGGACACAAACGACATGCATGTAGCACACAACTGAAAAATATGTCCAAAGAGCATAAATTGATGCAGTACAAATGTTGAAAGCCAAGTTCAAAACGCTCTATATATGGGAGGAATAAAGAGAAGCAAAACGACAGCTTGGACCAGGAGAAAATGACGCCTTTGTAATGCAAGTAGCTCCCTTATTGTAAACAGTGTTTCATGTTAATTATTTCTTGCACTAACCAAAAACGATGCAGCATGGCCATAACATGCCAAAACTAAAACGCTAGCTGCTGGGACATTAAATGCAGATGTATATCCAACATGAAACATAACCGTAGAGAGGATAGGAGGCATGAATAGTATGTATGACCTAACAAGTTAATTTGTCACATCATAGCATAGCAAGCAGAATAAAAGGGGCGATAGAAATGGAGTGAATACTGTGGCGTGAAATAGAAGAGAGCGAGGCGCAGTGAAGAGAGGAACCATGGGGTTGAGGTTAGGGATATATGATGGGGGTTGAAGCATTTTCTTGGGAGAGATCTATGGAGGGCTAGACATTTTGATTCCATTTCGGAGGCAGCATCGACATCGATGACCCGAGTTAAGTATTTTTTGTTGTTTTGTTGTTTCTTTCTCTCACTAGAAATTGAATGTGTTATCCTATGTTAATTAATTTAGGTATTATATATGAATAATCGAATTTTTTTAATTGTTCGGTTATTTGTGTATGAACGTATTGGGTATTATGAAAAGATGATTTTAATGGATTCATTGAATCGTTTAATTTCAAACCCATTGCTAGAATTTTGATATAATTCGTAATTGTTATGTCTAAGTTCATATGTAAGAACTAATGATTTGTAATCATTACAGATAATATGACCTATGTTAAATGACACATTGTATGTGGTTGTTGCCTTAGTTAATTAGTTTTCCTAATTTGCTACTGCCTAATTAAATCTAGAGACCGTATCCTAGGTTATTTAGTAGTTAGGTTTAATTTACAATCACATCTTGATTAAAAATCTAAGGAAAAACTTGGGTCAATTATTAACCCACAATTAATAGTTTTTAGGAGAGGTTTAAGAATAACAATTCAAAGAAATATACTTAATTAGGTTGTAGGCCGAGATTGATCCAAAGAACTGGGGCCCTACCGAATTCCCTACTTTTATCATTTTTGCATGTTTTCTTTAATTTATTTTTATTATTCTAGTTTCATTTTATTTTCTTTTTTAAAAAATCCAAAACCCTATTTTCCTAAACTCCGATTAATTTCATGTCGTAAACTTTTCATACACTCTCTGTAGGATCATCCTAGACTCACTATTACTATAGTAGTAGTCTAGTTTTTATTTTAATTAGCGTAACGATGCATGGTCAGTAGGCTAATGGGGTTTTGAGTTTTAAAATGTGGGCTATTTTTAAGAAACAAAAGGGTTAAGGCTCAACGGGGGTAGCAAGGAATAATAAAAGGTAGGTCATTTAAAGCAAAGGTTAACATAAAAAGGGCCTTAATCATTTCTATTAAACATGCATCTAGTAGACTCAGACCGATTCAAAGTAAGTTCTGAAGGTAATAACCTAAGGGGCATCACACAAACGAAGAAATAAAATGATTATAGATGGAGTCATATAGGCTTAATCCTCACATTGGCTTAAATGAAAATTCATTATGCATCTCTACACTAACTCATTGCTCAAGTGTCAAATTTTGAGTAAGATTATGCAACCAACTACTTTTTATCACTTAACATGGTTCACTCTCTATTCAAGTAGCCTAATCTAAGTTAAAGCGTGTATTTAATCTCATGGCAAAACAAGTCAAAATGATTCAAGTGTGGTTCCATTGCTTAACACAAAACAACGTAAAACAACAACCTAATATGCCTAAAACATGGATCCTAATTAACATAATGCAAACTGTGACTAAAACAATGCAATTAATAAAGAAAATGTCACCTCCCCACACTTGGACAACACATTGTCCTCAATGTGGCAAAGCAACCATAATAGGAAACCAAAACACAAAACCCAACCTCAAATAAGCAAGCAAGTCAAACAACTATCAAGGTAAATAAATCAACGTAAAAAGTAAAGGGTAAGAAAGCTTATGGAGATTATGGTGGAGAAGGTATAAGGGAAGAGGCTTCAATGTTCTTCATCCGAATTAACTTGAGGAATTTCTTTTTGATGTACCGCTACTCTGTTGGAGTTATGTAAATATAGTGCCCTGGAAAGCAAGTGTATTTATATCTAACTTTATCTTCTTCAATTACAGTTTTGTAATGAAATTATTTATTATTAATAAAACAAAAGAGTTTGGCTTTATTTATGTGAGCATTATATATCTAGTTAAAAGGAACCAAGATTCTTTTGTAAATAATATACATATACATAGAGA
>JAOQMP010066564.1:0-10091 GCA_027563575.1 Erythroxylum pedicellare | reverse complement strand
CATATGCATAATTGAGTGATTAAATTGCATTGAATGTGAAGTATGAAATGTGTAATGATGTGAATTATGTGTTACGTAATTGGGTGAGCCATCGATGATGGTCACTCACTGAGTTCGCAAAACTTACCCAAAATTTGCAAATATTTTTCAGGCTCAGAAGAGTACCCCGTTAGACAAACAGGAGTTTACCTACTACATTCAAGTATGAGGTAGAGGTCAGGACCAGTTCGCGCCTATATAATTATTTTCGTTAATTTTTGTATGAAAGAATGTATTCTCAGACTTTTGTATCATGTTTATTGATCAAATCCTTTTTTGTAATAACTTTCCAAAATGGAAAGGGTTGTAAATGAAACTGACTTTTGAGTGCAATTATTATATATATGTGATTAAAAAAGTTTATGATTGAAACGGGCCCAAATTGATTATTAATTTTCCGTAAAAGTGTGCATTGTTTCAAAAAGAAAAGAAAAAAAGACTTTGAAATGAGATTTGACTGATTGAGTGTTCTAGTACGCCACCCTCGTGGGGCACGGACTCGGATATCACCCATCGATGTCGGGTTTGGGTCTTCTGGGAGTGGGGTGCTACAGGAATGTCAGAGCAGTTTTGAGCAATTGAAAAAAAGGCTTACAACAGCACTGGCTTTGACTTTGCCTTCAAGTAGTGATGGATATACAGTGTATAGTGATGCCTCAAGGAAGGGATTAGGCTGTGTGTTGATGCAAGGTGATAAAGTGATTGCTTATGCTTCTAGGCAATTAAAGTATTATGAGATGAACTATCCTACGCATGATTTGGAGTTAGCGGCCATAGTTTTTGCATTGAAGATTTGGAGACATTATTTGCATGAAGTCACCACCAGGGTGTTTACAGACAATAAGAGTCTTAAATATCTGATGAACCAAAAGGAGTTGAATTTGAGACAAAGAAGATAGTTAGAGCTGTTCAAAGATTATGATTTGAGGATAGACTACCACCTGGGAAAAGCTAATGTAGTAGCGGATGCACTGAGTAGGAAGTCCACTATAGCACATATGGAGACAGTATACCTTCCTTTGTTGACAGAATTAGCCTAACTAAAAGTGACATTTAGACAAGCCAAATCTGGTTGTGTACTGGCTAATTTTAGAGTGAGGCCAGTATTAAATAAGAAAATTAAGGAATTGCAGGAAAAAGATAAGTATTTGAGCAAGCTCTGAGAAGAGATTAAAAGGGGTAAACCTTCTGAGGTAGAGATCAGAGAAGATGGATTTATAGTAGTGGGTAATAGATTGTGTACTCCAGATACGTTAGAGTTGAAAGAAGAGATTCTAGATGAGGCACACAATACACCTTATGCTATGCACCCAGGAAGTACGACAAAGTATAGAGATTTGAAGGAGCATTTCTGGTGGAAAGGCATCAAGAAAGAAGTTGCAGAATATGCAAAAGGATGTTTAGTGTGTCAACAAGTTAAAGCTGAACATCAGGCACCTTCAGGCAAACTTAAGCCTCTGTCGATTCCCGAATGGAAATGGGAGAACATTACGATGGATTTCTTAATAGGATTGTCGAGGACCAGTAGGAAGCACGATGCAATATGGGTAATTGAGGATAGGCAAACAAAGTCTGCACATTTCTTACCAATTAAGTAGACAGATTCTCTGAATGCTTTGGCCAAGAAATATGTAGATGAAATAATCAGACTTCATGGGATCCCAAGCTTTATAGTTTCAAATAGAGACCCCAGCTTCACCTCCAGATTCTAGCAAAGCTTACAGGAGGCTTTGGGAACCAAGTTACATTTTAGTACAACTTTTCATCCACAAACTGATGGTCAATCAGAAAGGACAATACAGACATTAGAGGAAATGTTAAGGGCTTGTGTTATAGACTTCAAAGGTTCATGAGATGATCATTTACCTTTAATTGAGTTTGCTTATA
This sequence comes from Erythroxylum pedicellare, assembly GCA_027563575.1. Taxonomy (NCBI): domain Eukaryota; kingdom Viridiplantae; phylum Streptophyta; class Magnoliopsida; order Malpighiales; family Erythroxylaceae; genus Erythroxylum; species Erythroxylum pedicellare. The sequence goes on along the minus strand of JAOQMP010066564.1, from coordinate 8,165 downwards.
ATAATTCCTATCACTCAGGAATTCAGATGGCTCCTTCTGAAGCTTTGTATGGTAGGAGGTGCAAAACTCCTATTTGTTGGGAAGAAGAAGGTGAAAGGAGACTTATAGGACCTGAGTTGGTGCAAGTCACTGTTGAGAAGATTAAATTAGTTAAGTAGAGACTTAAAGCAGCTTAAGACAGAATGAAGAGATATGCAGATTCACATAAAAAGGAGATGGAATTGGAAGTTGGAGACAAAATGTTTCTTAGAGCTTCTCCATGGAAAGGGGTTATGAGGTTTGGTAAGAAGGGCAAGCTCAGTCCGAGATACATAGGCCCTTATGAGATCACTAAGAAGATCGGGCCTTTAGCCTATAAATTAGCTTTGCCACCAGAGTTATCTAAGATTTACAATGTCTTTCATGTATCAATACTGAGGAAGTACCAGTCGGACCCTTCACACATAGTTCAACCTTCATAGGTTCAGTTAAGGGAGGATTTGACTTATAAGGAGCAACCAGTGGAGATCCTAGATTCAAAGGAAAAGTTTTTAAGGAACAAAACTGTGAGGCTGGTTAAAGTTCTATGGAGAAACCGTTCTACAGAAGAGGCCACATGGGAACCTTTGGAAGCCTTGAGGGAGAAGTATCCATACCTCTTCAATATCTCAGGTAAGAATTTCGAGGACGAAATTCTTTAAGGGGGAGAATTGTTGGACCTTGGAAAATTTTTCTATAAGTAAGCATGATTTTAAAAATAATTTTAGATTTTTGATAGATATAATTTTGGAGCTATAATGATGTCAAGGTTATTAGGATTTGTTGAATGGTTAAGTGGAATTAAAGTGATAATGTAATAAGGATTTTTAAGGACATTTTTGGGAGATCACTTAAGTATAAAAGAGCATAAGCTTATAAGGAAGGCTAAGATGGACTTTTTAGGCTCATTAAGGGTAGAAATGGGAAAAGAATATGTCGTTTTGCTTATTAAGAGGAGAAAAATGTGAATTGAAGAGGGAGAAGAGGTAGAAAACGAAATTAAGAGAGAGGAGAAAGGTTTAGGTGAAAGAAGGAAAGAAGAGAAATCAAACTTGTTAAGGTAGGTTAACCATCTTTCCTTCTTGCTTTATTAAAGGAATGAGTTGTGTTGTGGAAGAAGTTAGAAAGGAAAAGAGTTATTGTAAAGAATGGAAAAGTTTGTGTGGGAAGAAGATGGATTAGGAGAGCCCAATGGATTTTAGGGATTCTAAACTAGGTCTTAGGTTTTCTAACCTAGATGGGTTATGGGTAGGTTAGATTTGAGTTCAATTTGTGTTTGTTAAAATTTTGTAATTTTTTTAAAGTTTTTGAATTTTTATTGGAAGGTTGTTTTAAATGGAACCTTGGTTATTGTAGGGAACCAAGGGAATCCTACCCAAGAGCAAGGGGAAAGGCAAGCTTGACTTGGTTTTCGCAAGTTAATTAGGTGGGTAATCTATTTATAGTTATCATGTAGTTGGCCAACTTCTTGCCTATATACGTCTATGCTATTTTTGCTTGAAATTGATTTGCGAGAATTTGAAATCACTGTGAATGATTGGAAATGTATAGTGATTATATTATCCCTTGAAAAAGGTTATAACATTTAAGTTAGATGAAAAGAAGAAAAGCATGAAAGTTTGAGCAGTTGATAAAATGATTGTGAGCATAATTATGTGCTTTTATTTGGGCAAGAGAGGAACCCATTTCGTTAGTCACGTGCACATTGACCCATAGCCTTCTCCCAGCTGCCCGCTTGAGGCCATAAAATCCTGAGAATTCAGACTCGTTTTGTTCATTAAGCAAACTTCAGTTTCTCTGTTTCATTCCACGAAACTCTCGAGCCATTTGTTTGTGCATTTCATAATTAAATTGCTAAGCATGAATCATTTTGAGTGTTATATGTTATGAATTTTGGGCTAAATTAATGAATGCTTAAATTGTTGAATATATATATATATATACATGTACATATGTTTGAATTTGGTCAATTGCCAATGATTATAAATATATTAGTCATTGAGCTGTGTAGCTCACCCCCTATTCCCTCCTCAGGTGCAAAACAAGAAAGTTAGCAATCCTTGCAAGGCATCAGAAGCTCCAAGATATTAGAAACTTTTGTAACTAAGTTAGTTCAATCACTTTTGGACAGCTTCATAAACATGTTAAAACATTAAGCATCTTACATATGTTGTATTTATGTTAAGCGTTTGCTTGTAATGTTAATATGTAACTAAAGTTATGTATGAGCTTTTGGTTGATTTGGTAAAAGAGTTAGAACTGAAAAGTTCCACAGGTGTATGTGCATGTTTCTTTTGTAGTTATTCATTTCAAAATCCATGTTTGTTAAGAGTTGACTTCATGTGCCAACTTCGGGGGCAAATCTGGACTCAATTGAGGCAAAATTAGTTAAAGGTATCTTTTGGAAAGTGTTAGCTTGTCCTTCTAGCTTTCCAACGATATATAGTAAGAAATTTTTGGACTTCTAGGCTGAAAGTTATGGTCCTTATAAGGGAAGATGTATCTTCTATGTTTTGCTGACGTGTCTTCTGTGCTTTGTTGACGTGTCTTCTATGTTTTGCTTCTTCTATGTTTTGTTGACGTGTCTTCTGTCTTTTGCTATCTTTTATCTTCTACTCTATTTTTGACCCACCAGTTGATAAAATCTATCTTCAAGGTCTTCACAAAAGTTGTATATCTTGAAGTCCTCTTTCGAACCATATAAAGAACACCTTAATCCAATATCTTTAGTGAAAGTTATAGCAATTTTTCCGATGCATCTGTCTTTTTCCATTAGTTTGCTTTTTCCTTTGACTTCGTTTGTATTTTTGGCCCTTCAGAAGATAGAATCTGTCTTTAAGGTCTTCATAAAATTTATAGATCTTGAAGTCCTCTTTCAAACCATATAAAGAACACATTAATCCGAGTTCTCTAGAGGAAGTTTCGCTAAATGTCCCGAAATCAAAATAGTATAGATGAGGGCAAGTATTGCTTCTATGTTTGATTCCGAATGCTAGGCTCCGGAAGCGGGGTCCAGCCAAAAAAAAGGACTTATAGGTTGAATCAAATCTTGAGGATGCTCATCTATGTATATGTAGGTGAGATAAAGTGAAAAAGAGAAATAAGTGCACTGAGAGATCCATAAAAAAAAAAACAAGTTTTAGGAGTTTAAAGAAGTGATGAACTTTTGAAGATTAAATGAAAATTAACTTAACAAAAATAATTATGTTTAGGTTCAATATCATTTCAAGTTGCGTAGTTAGGGGAAACCTAATGATGGGCTACTTTTCCATAATATTTTCAATGGAAACTTTCCTAAATTTTCTTTGAGGCTATTATTCTCTCTTCTCTAATGATTGATTGATTACTTAGGGGTTATTTGTTTTTGTTTTTTAAAGTTTTTTGTTGTGGCTTTCGTAAATTAAAAAATAAGTCTTAAAATCGTGTTTGGTTAAACACATTTATTTTTTCATTGTTAAAATAAAAAAATGACATCTATTTATGTAAAAATAACGTTTTTGTGATTTTTGAAAACAGATTTTCATAATCAAAATTTTCACAAAAACATATCGTATTCAAGTTTCTCTTCTCTACGTCGACTTCATCTATTGCGTCTTCAACACCTTCAAGTTTGTTTTTATCTACGATATCTTGTTTCTCTTGTCTATAACATCATACTTATAACAAAATGGAAAAATTAGGCGTGATGAAAGAGATGAAAACTGTGAAAAAAAGGAGATATAACCATACTTACTAAAAGCAACACATAGAACTTTTGCTCTGACAATAAAATTTTGCGATTTTTTGTAACGAGAAAGAAAGATGATGCTTTAGTTTTTACATCACCTCCTCCCCTTTGCTGCTAAACTTAATAAAGACCTATCTGATTCTTTATAAAGAGACAAAATAACATTTCTTGATCCTCACATCTTTTAAATCCGAGATAGGTATAGGTATAGCTGTTTTCTCAGCTGTTTTATTCTTCATCTTCACGTTACTATTTTTCTTTTTCCTCACGTCTCTATAGCTTTTTCCTTCTCATCATTTAGTGCGCATAGCGTAAAGCTATTTTTAACGTATATTTAGCATGGATAAACACTTATCTTTACACTATTTAATGTAGTAGTCATCATTTAATGCAGCACAACCTACTCTTCAAAGCCTAGTATTCACGGGTCTTCCTCTTGTTTACAAAAGTGAGCTATTCTTAATGTATCTGTAGGAGAAGCACTTATGTTTCACTTTATTGTCTTCACGTAGTACCCATCATTTAATGTAGCACAACTTACTCTTCAAAGCCTACTATTGACGTTTCTTACTATTGTTTACAAAAGTGAACTTACTCTGCTACCTGTCTTCAAGTAATATCAAAGCCTAGTATTCACGTGTCTTCCTCTTGTTTACAAAAGTGAGATATTCTTAACGTATCTGTAGGAGAAGCACCTGTGTTTCACTTTATTTTCTTCATGTAGTACCCATCATTTAATGCAACACATCTCACTCTTCAAAGCCTACTATTCACGTTTCTTACTATTGTTTACAAAAGTGAACTTACTCTGCTAATAGTCTTCAAGTAATTACAACTATCCTTTCTCTTAAAAACAATAATTAAAAAAGGTTGTTCCAACCATCTCATACAAGGTTCCTTGTCTTTGGTGAGATTTTAGTTATAGGGCTCACTTAAATCTCAAATCTATTGAAACATTTTTGGTTACTGGTATTGATATAGGTTAAAAACTATACTTGCTTTTTTGTACAAAGTGGATACTTTTTGCGTCAATATTTGAAAACCCTTTTACAAAACGTGTTTTCTCATCTAGGTTTTGTTCAATTTATGGTGGGGAGGGGACTGGTGGGAAGCAGTACCCTGAGACTTCTGCTTAAATATTGAAACTCGATTTTGAAAAAGATAGTTCTTCTAAATCTTAGTACAGTAATTTGTTTGTATGGAGAACTGTTTTGTTTTTCAAGTAATCCATTTGTATGTGAGTTATGAAGAAATTATTATAATTTCTTGGGTTTTTTTGGTGGCTCTAGATACACAAAATATATGTCAGTTAAACAGATGAGTTATTGCTTTTGGAGTGGTTTTGTTTAAGATGGAAGGAATGTTATAATAGAAATATTGCAAGTCTTCACATAATAGCTCTTGTTAGTATGGAGAGCGATGGTTTTTGCATTTATACGTGAGTTTGAAGCATGTCCTCTTATCTTCACGTGTTAGAATGTGAACTTACTCTCCATGTCTTCAGCTCTGGAGAATCATTGGTTTTTGCATTTGTACGTGAGTTTACTCTGCATGTCTTCACATAATAGCTCTTGTTAAACTGACATTTTTTTTAGTGTGGAGAACAATGCATTGTCACATGTTTATTTTAAACTATATTTAGCATTTAATACTTTGTAAATATTATTGTGATTGATGTCACTTATATGTTATTACATTTAGTTATGGAAGGCTTGAACAGTATGAATGATGACAATGATTGTATGAAAGTAAATGGAAAAGATGGGCTATGGAATGATACTATAGAGATGTATTTAATCTCCTTGATGATTGAAGAAGTGAAGAAGGAAAATCGAACAACTACTACCTTTTCGAAATCTGGTTGGAAGAACATTAAAGCAAGGCTTCAAATAAAGTTCAATAAGGAGTATACTGATATTCAATTGAAGAATAAGTATAATGGACTAAGGGTCAGATTGAAGAATTTCAAGAACTTACTCAAAGAAACAGTAATCGGTTACAACTCTTTTATTAGTGAAGTTAATGCTACAAATGAATGTTGGGAAGATCTATTTAAGGTAAAATATGTTTTTTGTTTTGTTAATATATCATATTATACAGTATTCATTCTCATTTATCTTTTTCATCATTATAGGTGCATAAAATGACTCATAGATTCAAGAAAAAAGGATATAAGGAATTTTTAGACTAGTGTCATATTTTTGGAGATACTAATGTAACTGGTGTGCATGCACATTCATCAACTAAATCTCCATCGAATAGTATAAAAGAGGAACATGGAAATGATATTGATGAAGTTTACTTATATAATGGAAAAGAAGATCAAGATAAAAGTTCTCCGTCTACGAAAAAAAAGTCTCCTAAGAACAAGAAGACAAAGAAGACACATTCTAATATTGTAGAAGAAGCCTTACTTATATTTAGTGAACAGTCAAAAAGGAAGAATGATTTAGTTGAGAAAAAATTAAGGGAAACATCATCTACCGCAGAGAATAGATCTTAAGAGTCTAACATAATGATGGAATGTCTGAATTCTTGAGATGAACTGGGTGTTGACGGTGTGCAATATAGAAAAACTGTGAAGGCTTTACATGATTCTCCACTTTATAGGGATATTTTTTTGAAGATGACACAACCAAGGAAGTTGGATTGGATTATGTCACTTTAGTTATATTTTCATGTTATTGTATATCGAATTTTTATTGATTTGACACTTTTATATTAAGCACTATTTTATATTTTTAACATTTTTAGTTTGTGCTTTGTATGAATAGTTGACTTAATTTTAAGTTTATATTTTGTATGAATTTTTTTCTATATTTGATTATATATACTTGATTGAATATTTTATTAATTATTTAAAGTTGACATTGTACATATATGGATTTCTTATCAGATTTCGAATCTGATTCTGATGATGAATTGAAGAAGGTAATCATTATTTCTATAGCTACGGGAGAGAACAAATATTTTCATTTACAAAAGCAACCATGTAGAACTTCTGCTCTACAGGTCATCATTGGATATTAGAACTTTTGAATGAAAGTCCTACAAGGATTTATGAAAATTTAAGAATGAGAAAGACAATTTTCTTGAGCTTATGTGATGAGTTGAAGAGTTTAGGAGACTTAAAGGCAACAAATCATTTAACTGTGGAGGAGTAAGTAGCAATTTTCTTGATGACTATAGGGCATAGTGAGACAACTAGAGTCAATGCAGAATGCTTTCAACATTCGACCTGGACAATTTGTACTTTCGAAAAGTCTTATATGCAGTTAATTGTCTTGCAAAAAGAGTAATTACTCCACCGTCTTTTACTAATATATCTCCTAAGATTCAACAGAATTCAAAATTCTAATTATATTTTCAGGTATATTCATATATTTAATTACCATTTTAATTATATCCTTATGATTAAATTTTATGTTAATATATTTTAAATTTTTAGGATTGTATAGGAGCAATAGATGGTACACATATTGATGCACATATTTCGACCGATGAACAAATACCATATAGGGGCAAAAGAATTAATCTAACTCAAAATATGATGTGTTGTTGCTCATTTGACATGTTTTTTACATATGTAATGGCTGGATGAGAAGGTACTGCAAATGACTTTCGAGTTTTTTTGAAAACAGTAACAAATCCAACTAATTAATTTCCTATGCCTCTATAAGGTATTATATTATTTTAAATAAACATAGTAATTATGATTCATTGTTAATATCTTTTTGTTAATATTATGTTCTTTCTATGTTAAGTAAGTACTATTTGGTTGACTCGGGTTACACTAATATGCCTGGATTTCTTTCACCATATCGAGGTAAAAGATATCATTTACGAGATTATAGAGGCAAAGGAAGACCTCAATATTCACAGGAATTATTTAACTACATGAATTCTTCATTAAGAAATATTATTAAAAGATGTTTTGGCGTTTTAAAACTAAGATTCCCTATACTATATGTCGAGTTATGATATAAAAAATAAAAATATATCGTCATTGCTTGTTGTATTATAGACATCTATATTAGAATGTGTGGATAAAACAATGAATTATTTGAAAGTTGTGCTAAAAATGAAGAACAAATCAGTCGAAGTGAAAATGACGATGCAAGTTTTCAAGTGAAGTATAATATCACTCTAACACAACTTCGAGATATGTCTTAGAAACGAGATGAAATTGCTAGACAAATGTAGAGTAATTATATTATTTCTAATTGATTTATGTTTCTTTTTGTAAATGATAGTTCTATTATGTTTTCAAGAATTATAGTATGATGGACATATTTTATTGATTAGAACAACATAATATAATTTCTAATTTATGTAATTTATTATATACAATTAATGTGTAATTTTTTAATAATATTTGATTTGCATATATTTAATTTTAGCTATAATGACAATTAATTAA
>JAOQMP010066563.1:0-10092 GCA_027563575.1 Erythroxylum pedicellare | reverse complement strand
GATTTCAACTTCTTCATACCCTTTGTATCTCCATGTCTCTAGTTTATCTTGAAATAAGAACCATCTCATTTGGAATCATATAGATCCATATATATTCAAAATACTGAAGCATGTTCAGTAAAATATCCAATTCCCACTTTTCCTACCGATACCCTTACTTTGATTCAATCCATCTTTTTCTCAAATCAGCACTAGAAGCTGTAATATTTCATGGAGAAGTAAAAATAAAATCATTAGGAAATCTAAGGGTTCAAGAATTACTTCATTTGGAGGTCGGATAACAAAATTATGGCCGAAAGAATCAAACAAGATTTGGTTCTCAATCATGTTGAACTTGTCTCGGGACAAATGACATAACTTTCACTAAAGATGTTGGATTAACATCATATTAGGACGATTTCAAAGAGAACTTTGAGATATATGATTTGAAGAAGATCTTGACGTCGTATTTTATCATCTGAAGGGCCAAAAGGACCAACAAATAGATACAAACGAAACCAAATAAAAAGCAGATGAATAGGAAAAAGTAGACAATAAGGAAATTTGCCATAACTTTCCCCACAGATATCTGATTTGTATGTTCTTTAGATTATTCAAAAAATAACTTCAAGTTATACAACTTTTATGAAGACAAAAAAGACATATTCTATCTTTTGAAGGGTTAAAAATGGAACAGAAGATAGGTACAGAAGAAGCCAAATGAAAAAATAGACTAATGAAAAAAGACAGATGAATGGGGAAAATTACTATAACTTTCCCTAAAGATATCAGATTAAGGTTTTCTCTATATGGTTCAAAAAATAACTTCAATATCTACAACTTTCCTGAAGTCCTACAAGATATATTCTATACTTGAAAGGGTAAAAAATGGAACAGAAGATAGGTACAGACGAAGCCAAATGAAAAAGCAGACTAATGGAGAAAGACAGATGAATGGGAAAAATTACTATAACTTTCCCTACAGATATTGTATTAAGATTTTATTTATATGGTTAGAATTAAGACTTCATGATATACAACTATAATGAAGACCTCAAAGATAAATTCTATATTATGAGGGGTAAAAAATGGAACAAAAGATAGGTATAGACGAAAAGCAAACTAATGGAAAAAGATAGATGAATGGGAAAAATTATTATAAATTTCACTACAGATATCAGATTAAGGTGTTCTTTATATTCTTCAAAATAAGACTTCAAGATCTACAACGTTCATGAAGATCTCAAAGACGGATTCTATCTTTTGAAGGGTCAAAAATGAACTAGAAAATAGGCTAGATGAAAAAGTAGAAGAAGCAAAACATAGAAAATATGACGTCATCACAGACCATAAGACGTCATCATAGAAGAAGCAAAACATAGAAGAAGCGAAAAGACAGAAGAAGCAAAACATAGAAGAAGCAAAACATAGACGATACGACGTCATCACAGACCATATGATGTCATCATAGAAGAAGCACAACATAGAAGAAATGAAAAGGCAGAAGAAGCAAAACATAAAAGAAGCAAAAAGCAGAAGAAGCAAAACATAGAAGATATGATGTCATCACAGGCCATATGATGTCATCAGAAAAGAAGCAAAACATAGAAGAAGCGAAATGACAGAAGAAGCAAAAAGTAGAAGAACCAAAACATAGAAGATATGATGTCATCACAAACCATATGACGTCATCACAGAAGAAGCAAAAACATAAAAGAAGCAAAAAGAAGAAGAAGAAAAACATAAAAGAAGCAAAAAGCAGAAGAAGCAAAACACAGAAGATATGACGTCATCACAGACAATGTGACGTCATCACAGAAGAAGCAAAAACATAGAAGAAGCAAAACATAGAAGAAGCGAAAAGATAGAAGATACATCTTCCTTTATAACGACCATAACTTTCATCTTAGATGTCCAAAAATTTCATGCTATATATCGTTGAAAAGCTAAACGAAATATCTAAAACTTTATAGAAGGAACATTTGGCTAAATTAGCCTAGATTAGGCTAAATTCATATTTTCCACCAATACAAAACATGATTTTTTTTACATTCATCCAATGTACTACACCCAGTTCTCAACTTCATGACAAATTTTGTGATTCTTAAAGACAGAATTTAAATTAGATGTCTTCATAAGAAATGCATCCATATATTTCTAGTTTAATCCAAATTAAGAATCATCTCATTTGTATAACTAGAGAAAAAGTTGTGGCGAAAGGACTGAAGCAAACTCCTTGAATAATTTTCTAGATCAACCACCCATTTTGTTTCACAATCTTTCTTTAACACAAATCATACCAAGATCACCTTTTCTACTTCATTTATTCCTCATTATCATCTCCATTTCAAATCAATATCATTCATAAGGAAATTTTAATCCATGATTAATCATGAACACCAATAACAGAACATACACATATGTGCATATTCTTCATCAACTTACTACACAAATTCAATTTCATTTTTGTTTTCATTCTACTTCTAACTTTCACCTTAATTCTTCCCATTTCGAAATCTATTATCCACTAAAAGCACCAAAGCAAAAATATGAACCTCTCCACATTTATCATTTATTAGTTCTAGTCTTCTAAAAAAATTTCGGGGTCCAACAAAAATGTTTCCATTGTTTTAAGTTTCTAATTACATCAAAATCATTCAATTTGGTTCAGTAATCTGAAAGTTATGTCCCAAATATTTTATGATTGTTCTTATACTAAAACAATATTATGTGCTCAATTTCCATCCAGAAATTGGAATTCTTAGATACTGAACTAAAACTCAATTTCTTCAGGCAAATTGTAGTCCTATATCTCTAGTTTACTCCAAATCAAAAATCACTCCATTCGGATAACTACAGAACAAGATATGCCTAAAATACTGAAGCATGTTCAAGCTGTGTAGGAAACATTGTCGCGGCCAAACCAAAAGTTGGTTGCGGCGAACTTTCACAGAAGTATACGCAGTGAACATGTTTTGCTTCAAGATCTTCAAACTCTTCAAGATCTCTCTTAAAATTGAAACCCTAGCTTAGCTTTCTCTTCTTTTCTCTCCTCTTCGTCTCTTTGTATTTTTCTTCTCTTCTTCCCCTCACTCACGTTTTATTCATCTTCCAAATGCAAGACAACACTTTTCTTTCCAATTATACCCTTAATGAGTATAAAATATCCATTTTACCCCTTCCTTTAATGCTTATGCTCTTTATCCTTAAGTGACCTTCCGAAAATGCCCTTCTTCATTAATACACTCTTACTAATTTAATTCTACCTTTTCTATTCTAATTTCTAATTACTACTTATGCTCACTAAATTAATGGACCCAATTCTAACATTAAATAAACAATTTAATAAATAAATAATAACATGAATAAATAATTGAAAAAAAATTGGGCTCCAACAATCTTAGTATTAACTGTACAATTTCATTAGTATGTTTATCAATTTGCCTTTACATCTACTTTCGTAAATGGTGAATTTTATGATGAATTTATGTAGTTCAGCTAAAAGGTTTTGAAATTGAAAGAAAAGAGGCCAAAGTTTATAAGTTGAAAAAGACTCTTTCTGGTTTGAAACAACCTTTACGAGCTTATTACAATAAGATTGATAATTACTTTATAGAAAGTGGCTTTATAAGAAGTGAAAATGAAACTACACTTTACATTAAGAAAAAAGGTATATATGATTTTATCATCGTTTTTCTTTATGCTGATGATATCATATGTATAAATTCTTCTAACTCTTTTTTGACTGAATTCAAGTCTTGTATAATGAAGAAATATGAAATGTCAAACTTCAAATTATTGAGTTATTTTCTTAGACTTCAAGTGAAACAAGGAGTTGGTGGAATTTTTATCTCTTAAATAAAGCATATAAGAGACATTCTGAAGAGGTTTAATATGCTTGAGTGTAATCCAATTGCTACACCCATAAATGTAAATAGAAAGTTACAACTTGAAGATGGAGCTAAGAAGACAAATGCAATGAATTTCAGGAGTTTGGTCGGTGGATTAATTTATTTAACTCACACTAGACCCGATATTGTTTTTTTGTTAGTGTTATCTTCAAGCACATGCAAAGTCCTATAAAGCACCACTTTGGAGCAGTCAAATAGGTTTTATGTTATATTGCTGGAATAATTGACTATGGATTTCTGTATGAAGTTGTTTCAAAATTTAGCTTATATGGATTCATTGATAGCAATTGGGCAAGTTTATTGGATGATTGAAAAGGCACTTTAGTAAGCTTATTCACTCTCTAATCAATAACAATCACATAGAGTTCAAAGAAGCAAGCTACCATAACATTATCCACTTTAGAAGCAAAATATATAGCTGTAACTTTTACAACTTGTCAAGCTACTTGGCTAAAAAGGATACTCATAGATCTTCATCAAAATCAAGAAGTTGTAACTAAAATTGTTTGTGATAACTACACAGTACTCGCAATGACAATAAATCTAGCGTTCCATAAAAGTATAAAGCATATTGTCATTCGTTTTCACTTTATTCATGATTTAGTGGCATAAGATGAAATTGCAATGAGATATTGTAGCACTGAAGAGCAAATTGTTGATATTCTCATAAAACCACTTTTGAAAGAGAAGTTTGTTTATTTAAGATCATTACTTAGAGTATGCAACTTTAAATCAAGGGGAGTGTTAAATAATGATTCCAAGTTATAAATAATGATTCGAAGTTAAGTCAAAAACATGTTTATAAATGGGTTCCTATTTTTTCTATTTTTAGTTGGTATTGTTGAAGTATAGCTCAAGTTTAGGAGTTATAGGTTAGTGCTCATAGTGGGTAATTTTCTGTTATTAATGCTCCTAGTTATGGCAGTAGGTTAGCTAATTTTATAGATATTTTCACGTATTTAAAGATTGCTTTTAATAATGAAATCGTATGTGTTATTTTGGCAAAGTGTGTTTTGTATGTTACTACATAGCAAAATCCATTAGTTATTTATATTAAATTTATTGAATGTCTCCATTATAAGCCCAATAAATATATGGCCCATATCGATAAGATTTTATTTTCTTTATTGGATTTTATTTCACTTAATTAGATTATTTATTAGGTCATTTTATTATTTTTATATCATATCAAATCTTAATTTTGTTTAGTCTTAACTTGAAAATTGGTAATTAATAAATATTCAATAGGAATAAAATTATAACTATCCTTGTTTGGAAAAGATTAATTTATGAATTTATAATAAAGAAAACTAATAAATTCTAAGAGAATAAAAATAATATTGTATTGATTGATCTTTATAAAAATTTTAATTAAAAATAATCAACGTCTAATATTCAATCTTGTAAGAATTTCAATACCAAATATTAGAAACTTTTGATATATATGACATAGATGTAATATAATCACACATAATTAATAACCTTACTAGCCTGATGATTAAAAAAAAAGTGCATCAAAAAACAATGGTACCTATGTAATCTATAATATACCAAGTTTTATTTTGTCAGTCTCAATTTCTTTGAATATCTTCACTCCCAATTCGAAGTCTCGCAGTGAAGCAGGGTCTGGAAAGGTCTGATAGTATGTAACCTTACCCTTACATAGTAGAGAGACTGTTTCCACTAGACTCACATGCAAAATGTGACAATAAAAGAAGGATGCAAGTTTAAAAAACTTTAAAATAATGTTTGAATAAAAAAATTAAAACTTTTAAGAAAAAGTAAATTTAATAAAATATGAATCTTTTTTCCTTTATTAGAGATCTTTCACTAACAACCATTTCAATAACATGCAAAGAAGCATAAATTTCATCATCATCATCATCATATATATATATATATATATTTCGCATCGAAATATATAATTTTTTATTACAAAACTATAACCTTCTTTATCTAAAACTAATAAAGAGATAAAGTTCGGTCCAAAAGAATATGTACAAAACATGTTATACAAAGCATGTTTAAAATCAAAATCAAGGTTTCAATAAACAAATCCTACAAATTCTGCATCAACTTCTTCATTATTGTAACTATTAGTTTAGACTTATATTTAGTTAGTTGTCTCCTTAATATAAATCTATACATTATGGAATTAACATTATTAAAAACTCATTAACTAGCTACTTGTCGCCATTGCAACATTAAATTTATGAATGACATTAGCCAAAGAGTTAAGAGTTATCTAATCTTGTTTTTCCTTCTAAGTTTTATACTTCATAGAATCCTACTTTTATGATTTTTCTTTTTACCAAAAAAAATCTCATATACTTTATGATATTGTTTGGACCTCTCATAGCACTACTTTGACCATGTCTTATAAGTGGAAGATTTCTAGGACATCTACCTTTGGATTTTTTTACTTTGGCTTTAGGTTTTGGTTTAGTGACTATAAGGATTGTTGGTTAGGTGGTCTTTAGTTTTTCTTCTTTTGCTACACAATAGGTAATTAAAAGATTAATGCCCTCAATATCACCTTGTAAGTTATATGTGGTACCAAACTCTAACAACAATGTATTCAAAACTTGGCAAACAATGTCACTTTCAAGAATGACAATGTTTAGGTATTTAATTTTACATTATAAATGAATCATCATTATGATATATTTTCTTGCTCCAACAACTTTACCTTAACTAATACAATTCTTTCAATTTCAACATTGAACCTTTGAAAAGTATTGTTAAGAAATTCTAAGTACAAGGTTAGGATTTGATGATCAAATTGCATATTCTATTTGATCTTTCCTAAATTGTATAGACTATTTTTGGTGGTTGTTTTAAGTGACTTTTCACTATATTTCAGTGAATTTTTTGTTGAAAAATCATCAAAATAGATTTTTTTCACTCATTTTTTCCCTATAATTCTTAAACATAAAGCAACTCACGGAGTAAATACATCATTTATTTAAACAAAAACAAATTATTTTCTCCAATTTCTTTATAAAAAATTAGAAAATCTTTATTTTATGATAGAAATTGTATATCATTAAACTTATTTAAGCAAGAAGAAGGAGGACCTAATGGCTGTTTTTAGTAAAATTTTAAGGTCTCTCCACCACAAGTTAAATAATTACTAATAAGTTGTCATTTTGTTTACTGAATTTCATTCCAATTAATTATATCATTTATTCATTATAGCGGATTAAATATTAATACTAATAATTGATAAGTAATAAGTAATAAATATTCAATAAAAATAAAATTGTAGCATATAGTTGTATGATGCCTCACTTCTTTTACTGCACAGTCATAACATCAGGCAGTTTTGTCTCGGAAACACTGTAAGTGATATCCATCTACGCACATTCTCAACCAAAATAGTGAAATGCGTCCCTCTAATCATTAAATTCGTATAATTTTATTGATGAAAATTACAATTTAATACCTATTTCGTTTACTGGGGAAAAAGAGAAATGCAGGAGATCGGACCTGAATTTAGAATAAACAATTAATCGCCTAATAAATACACAACAAAACATGTAATTATTAATATTTTAAAAATAGTTAAACTGATAAGAAAAAATTTAAGGCTTAAATTAAATTGTTAGCTAAAATTTGAATAAAATTAAAGAAATTAAAATATAATTGAAAGATATTCTTTTTATCTATAAAAATTTAATTATTAAATAAAATTTAATTAATTAATTTTAATTTATAAGAATTTATTAGTTTCTAAAAATTAACCTATTAATTAATATGATGATCAATTTTTAATAATAAAAATAAAAAACAAAAATTAAATTAAAAAATGAGACTGATTTAAATTTTTATTATTGAACGGATTGAAATGGTTCAATAATTATCTAATATGCTTTAAAACTAAACCATGCGCATAGTTTCTAAGGTTGCATATATTGTTGATGATTGTATAGGAATGTGAAAGTGATTTGATTTTTTTTGAAAGAATGCAATGGTTACAAAATTGCCTTCGAGAATGTGTCATTTTGGCCAATATGTTTGAAAAAATGTGAAATGTATGCTTATATGGGTTTAGGGTGGTCCCTTAAGTAAGTCAAGTGCACTTGTCTATAGGCTTTTCCCACCTGTCCGCTAGTGGCATGGAGCTCCTCACGGACTTCCCTAAGTTCACGGCTACACATGACCGCTACGCGAAAATGTTTAGTACGTTCTGTTTTGGATCCACCCGAACCATTTCCGATGTGTTTATGTGTTATGATTTGAAATCATTTTTATGCATTCGTTGTGTTGATTTTGTAAATTTCTTAATAAGTTGTAAAAGTTTGGAACACATATGTGGCATAGTTGTTAAATGATTCAAGGATTTTTACTTGTTCTTGGTTATAAATATGTTACTCACGAGCCATCGAGCTCACACCCTTCTTTCCTTCCCATCCACAGGCGATGAGCAAGAAAATGAGTGACCGAACCAAGGTCAAGGCATCACTCCCGTTTGCTTCTTTTTTTGGATTTTGAAGCTATATTTTGTAAACAAAGCTGTAGTTGCATTTTTGGTGCAAAATTACTGTTCACGTGACTTCTTTGTAATTTGAATTTTCAAGACTTTAATGTATTGGGGCTAGAAATGCCCAATAAAGCTTTTTAATAACTCATATTTTGATATTAATTAAAGATATTCAGGTTTTATTGTGTTTTGCCAATGTTGTTCCAAAGATTTCTTTGCATTGTTTTTGTAAATGTCCCTAAGGGTAGGTTTTGTGTATGCTGGATTTGAGGAAAATTCAGGACTCATATGGGTTAAATTGTATTAAGTATACTTCTTTAAAGTTATAGAGAAATTTCATAGCTTTCCAACGATGTATAATGTGTAATTTTTGGATGTGGGAGTTGAAAGATATGATTTTTTAGAGGTTATGTTACTGTTTAGGATGACATTTTTCAGGCAGCCACTTTGAGATGGATTTTGACTCCTCTAGAGGCATAATTGTTTTTAAGTCCTGAATGTAAGTTGTATTTCTTCTTTTTAGCTTTCCATTCATACCAAATTTGCAAATTTTGGAGTTCTGGGTGAAAAGTTATGAGTTGTGGAAGTTGGGATGTCGGAAGAAGAAAGACCAAGAGTTTCTAGTTGATCAGATAGTGTACGCTTAGTCGACTAATAATCTTTGACCTGTCGACTATTGTCATGATTTTACTTGCATTAGTCGACTAATAATCTTTGACCAATCGACTCTTGTCATAATTTTTACTTACATTAGTCGACTAATAATCTTCGACCAGTCGACTATTATCATGCTTTCCCTAACCCGACCTCTCTCTACTCTTTTGCTTATAACTTTTCCGTCCGACCTCCGATTAACCTGATTTTTGAAGCGTTGGATTACTAACACATTCCTATGCATATAAAAAAATCTATAGTTTTGGGATTGATTTGACAAATATTAAATTGAATTAAGTGAGAGGATCGGTTGAAAAAGTCTGAACATGCTTCCGTGTTGTGGTGATATCTCGACCTGTAAAGGTCCGAATGAGGTGATTCTTGGTTCTAAATAAGCTAGACACATGGAATTACAACTTATATGAAGGAATAAATTTTTAATTTTAGGACCCAAGACTTTTAAATCTTCAAATCTGTTCGGAAGTATGTGATTTGAGTATTTTTGTTGAGGTTTGACTTGGTGTGGAATTCCTCCCTTGTGGGATGCGCGTCTAGATGTCACGTAGGACGTCAGGCACGTGACTCGCAGGGGTGGGGGTTCCAACACTTATGGTATCAGAGCGACTAGGTTTAGGTCCAGGTGTAGGAGCAAGTTTAGGGGTTTGCGATGTACCAAATGGGTAGGTTGAGTTATGCCATGTATATGCATTCTTTATAAATGAATTATTTGCATTGTTTTAAATTGTTTCTCATGCTTTAATAAATAATTTTTTAAAATTTGAAACGTTTTGCATACTTTGACAATTTTCTAATATGAACTAAAGATTTATTTATTTTTTCAATGGTTTTATATTGAAGGAGTGACTATGCCGCCTTGGAACAGAACTCGAGGAGCTTTGCCTCGATCTAGCTCTCGTCAGGGGAGCACGGACGAGTCACATGTCCCACAAGATGCGGGGACACAGTCTCATCCTAGTTCGAAGGCACCTAGTGTGCAACACGAGGTGCCGCCTCCTCCTCCTCCTATGCCTACTATGGATCCGCAGTTCTTTCAAGCCTTTGCCC
>JAOQMP010066562.1:0-10092 GCA_027563575.1 Erythroxylum pedicellare | reverse complement strand
ATCCCATGATAAATATGATTGAGGAAAAATGTGTAAACCGAATCAATGATGAATGTAAAGAGAATTTTGAGGAATTATAAAACCAATGTTAATTATATTAATTGGGTTTGGAGATTATGTAGTATATAATAAAGTTTCACATAAGAGATTAAGATACAATCTGTTGTAACATTATAAAGTGATTTTGTATGCATAGAGACAATTAAAGTCTCATGGGTTGATTTTGATACATGTTTTAGAATTTGCTTTAATGGTGATTGCTTGAAAGTTTGGGGACATCATATATACAAGAACATTTTGGAATTTATAGAGATCATTAAAGTTGGTGTCACTAGAAACTTAAGACAATGGAGAACATTTTTTTATGAGAAAGTGTTGCCAAATTACTGCGTTTGCATTGTCTAATTGATCGTGGAAAATATACCTAAAGGTTTGGAAATTTGGTGAATTTTATAAGAAGAAAGGAAAGTTTGGATAATGTGTGATCTTGTATTGTTGGAATAACATTGGTGAATGAATTGTTGACATAAAATTACTAAAGGTATGAGTTTTTTAGGGAATAAAGATATTCATATGATTGAATTTGTGATTCAAAGGAGAGGAGTAATGGATATCCATTTGAAGTTAATGAGAAATTGTTAATTGTGAGAGCAAATAATCCTACAATCGAAATGACGAGTAATTGGGTGATAAAATGCCAATGTGGATATAGTGTGAAATTTGAAAATATACCTGGGATTGTCATTGAGCATGCATTGTACATATTCTATATATACACATATGTATAAATGAATGCTTATAATTGTGCAAAGTTATTAATGTGTGTGCAACGTGTACATTGCATAATTACGATGTGCAGGATAAACGTCCATATCCAGACGCTTCCAGATTAAGGAAGCAAATGTTAATTTAGAGAGTACAATGAGTAGACCTAGATGGTCTCATTTCATTAGTTGTTTTATTTGAATTTTTATATTGATTGACTACTGAATGATTATATGAATGTGATTGATTGTGTTGGTTTCCGGACAGAAGGTCCAATGATGTGATGAATTGATTGGGATATTGAAGTATTATTTGTATGTGAATGAGATGAACTAAGTGTACATAAATTGATGATAAATGCGTTTTGAATGAGCATTTGCATGTAAGTGAAATTGTGATTCTCAACTTAATGTTGAATGCCGGACTAAGGTCCGATGATATGAGAATGTGATTGAATGAGAATATGGAAATATCATTGAGGCATTCCATCTCATAAATGCATGAAACGTAATGGCAGTTATGACCAGAGTAGCCACCGATCAGAGCTTAAAACTCAACGTGTGAAAAAGAGCCTCGAGCTCAAAAGTGATTAAGAACCTAAGGCTCACTGTGTAAAATGAGCCCTGTATCCCCCAAGCGGATAAGGGAGAGTTAGTAATGAGCCCTGTATCCAATGGACATGGGACAGTTTAGGCACTCAGTCACAATAAAGTAACAAATAGAAAGTGGGTCTCATATGCACTGCATATGCATAATATGAATGATTAAAGTGCATTGAATGTGAAATGTCAAATGATGTGAATGTAAATTATGTGTTATATGACTGGGCGAGCCATCGATGATGGTCACTCATTAAGTTCGCAAAACTCACCCAAAATTTGCAAATATTTTTCAGGACTCAGAAGAATACCCTGTTGGGCAAACGGGAGTATACTTGCTGCATGTAAGGGAAAGATAGAATTCGGCATCAGTTCGCGTCTGCATTAGTGTTTTCCTAATTTTGTATAAATTTGTATTTCGCGATTTCTGTAAAATAATGTGCTCCAAAATTTTTGTATAATGTGTATACAGAGGTTTTTATAGTGGAATGTAAAGACATTATGACTAAAGTATTTTTTATTTGTAATGGGCCCCAATTGGCTATTGAAATTCTATTGATTGTATTGTGTTGATCGAAAATGTTTATGAATGAAAGTGAGCCCGAATTGGTTATTATTATTTCCGCATATGTTTGTTGTTATTTCAAAAAAACAATTTATACCGATTTTTAAATGATCAAGTGCTCTAGCATACCACCCTCACGGGGCACGGACTCGAATATCACTTAAGATGTTGGGCACAAATCTTGTGGGAATGGGGTGTTACAAGCAGTACAATCAAATCATATGTTATCACTACAAGAAGCCTGGACACACAAGACCAGAATGTCCTCTTCTTTAAAAGGACAAATCAGAAAATAGAAAACCTATAAAGCAAGGTATAACTACAGTTTGGTCCGATGAGGACTTTGAAAACTTTGAAGAAGAAGAGCCAGAAGAAGTCAGCAATATTTGCTTTATGGCCGAATTAGGAGAAGATGAGGTATATTATTCTGACTTTGATATTGAAATTGATTAATTAAGAGATGCATATCATGATTTATATGATCAATACAAAAAATTATTAGTGTAGTATTTCAAAAAGATTGAGAATTTTAAAAATAATGATGCATCCTTGACGAATAAAATTAAATCACTAGAATATGAGAATAAGAATTTGTTGTCTAAAATTATGTCCTTTGAAAATGACAATAAGCAAAAATTCTCTGAAAAGGAATTTTTTGAGCAAAAGTTATGTCAGTTAGAGAATGCATTGTTTGAAAAGAATTCTATTAAGGTAAAACAATAAGAAGAAAAAATTGCTTCTCTGGAAAAAGATCTTGCTAATTTTGTTGATGGAAGGAACAAACTTGATGCATTACTTGGGAATGGTAAAAGTGTTTTTGACAAGGCTAAAATAGGATATAATGAAAACAATAATAGGATAATGTTCTTTATGTTGATGGAATGAAACATAATTTGTTGAGTGTAAGTCAATTATGTGATAAGGGTTGTAGAGTTACTTTCTCTGGATCACATTCTGAAATAATTGATAATCTTAATGATAATATTGTATTTGTTGGTCCTAGAAATAAGAACATATACTGTGCTCAACCGGAAGATATGTCTTCATAAAATGTCAAATGTTTTGTTTGAATAGAAAATGATTCATTTATTTGGCATAGAAGATTTGGACATGCCAGCATGAACATCTTATCAAAATTGTCCAAAAATGAGTTAGTGAGAGGACTACCTAACCTGAAGTTTAAGAATAATCAAGTCTGCGAAGCTTGTTTAAAAGAAAACAAATCAAAAGTAGCTTCCCTCCTAAAAAATTGTGTCTACTAACCAGCCGCTTGAACTTGTACATATGGACTTATTTGGTCCTACTAGGACTTAAAGCTTTGGTGGTAAACATTACGGCTTTATTATAGTAAATGATTATTCTAGATTTACGTGAGTTTATTTTCTATCAAATAAGGATGATACTTTTGAAGTCTTTGAAAAGTTTGAAAAAAAATCCAAACTGAAAAAGGATATTGCATTACATCAATTCGGAGTGATCATGAAGGAGAATTTGATAATCGAAAATTCGAAGATTTCTATAATGAAAATGAGATATCTCATAATTTTTCATGCCTAATGACTCATAAAAAAAATGGAGTTGTCAAGAGAAAGAATAGGACTCTCGTTGATATGGTTAAGACAATGTTATACGAAAGTGGTCTACCCTATGGTTGCTGGGTAGAAGCTGTATCTACTAACTATTACATACTTAATAGATTCCTTATAAGACTTATTCTCAAAAAGACCCCCTATGAGTTGTGGAAAGGAAGAAAATCGAATGTTGCTTACTTTCGAGCGTTTGGCTGCAAGTGTTTCGTATTAAATAATGGAAAAGACAATCTTGGAAATTTTGATGTGAGATTAGATAAAGTTATTTTCTGGGTTGTAGTAATGCTAGTAAAGGATTTAGAGTTTATAACAAAATAACAAAGAGGATAGAAGAATCAATACATGTGGTATTTGACGAAGCACTACCCTCGATAAGCAGTTGATTCAGATGATGAAGAGTATCCTTAGACTCATAAAAATACATCGCAGACTCAAACTACACCTACAGTATCTTCAGAATTACAAGATCAACAAGGTCTTTCTGAAACTAGGACGGATTAGGCTTCTTCATCTCAGCAGGAGCCTATGCAACGAAGAACACTAAGAGAATGGAGAGGTCAAAATACACATCAGTATATTCTAGGAGACCCTTTTGAAAGTCTAGAAACTAAATCATTCTTCAAAAACAATTATGTTGCCTTCATTTCATAATTAGAACCAAAGACAGTTGAAGAGACTCTTAGTAATGAAAATTAGGTTTCAGCAATGAAAGATGAACTAAAACAGTTTCAGAAAAACAAAGTTTGGAATCTAGTACCTTGTTCGTAAAACAAGTCAATCATTGGAACTCGTTAGGTATTTTGAAACAAACTTGACAAAAATGGTAAGGTGGTAAGACATAAAGCTAGACTTGTAGCTAAGGTTATAATCAACAAGAAAGTATTTATTTTTATTAGACTTTTGCAGCTATTGCTAGACTAAAATCGATCAGAATTTTACTTGCCTTTGTATGCAATAGAAACTTCAAATTATTCCAAATGGATGTCAAAAGTGTCTTCTTAAATGGATATATTAACAAAAAAAAGTGTTTAGTAAGCAACCTCCAAGCTTTGAAGATGACAATCATCCTGATTACGGGATGAAGTTAACTAAAGCTTTGTATGGTCTAAAGTAGGCTCCTCAAGCATGGTACAAGAGGTTAAGTAATTTTCTGTTTGAAAATAACTTTGAAAGTGGAAAGGTAGATAAAACCTTATTTATTAAGAAAAAGGAGAATGATTTACTTATAGTGAAAATATATGTTGATGACATAATATTTGGTGCTAATAATCAATCTTTATGTGAAGAATTCTCAGCATTAATGCAAGGGGAGTTTGAAATGAGCATGATGGGAGAACTATCTTTCTTTCTCATATTACAAATTAGACAAATAGGAAAAGGGATCTTCATTAGCCAAGACAAATACACAAAGGACCTCATCAAGAAGTACCATTTTGAGAATGCCAAACTGATGGGTACTCTTATGTATACTGGAACTACACTTGATAAGGATGAAAAGGGCAAGGCTACGAACGAGACAAAGTACAGAGGAATGCTTTTTTCACTATATCTTATAAGCTTAAGGCAAGATATAATGCTTAATGTGTACCTTTGCGCACACTTTCAAATAAATCCAAAAGAAAGTCACCTTCAAGTAGTCAAGACAATATTTTGATATCTTCACAAAACTATGGATTTTGGATTATGCTATCCAAAAAATGATTTATTTAACATAGTTGGATATTGTGATGCAGATTATGCAGGTGATAAAGTCGATCAAAAAAGCACAAGTGGTCACTGTCAATTTCTTGGAAGATGTCTAGTTTCCTAGTCTTGCAAGAAACAAAACTACACAACACTTTCAACAACTAAAGCGCAGCTGCCAACTGTTATGCTCAAATCTTTTGGATGAAGCATCAACTCCAGTATTTCTCTCTAAACTTTAATCATATTCCTATATTATATGATAATACTAGTGCCATAAATCTTTCTAAAAATCCTGTACATCACTTTAGGACTAAGCATATAGAAATCAAGCATCATTTTCTCAGAGATCATGTTTTAGAAGGAACCATTCTTTTGTATGTTAATACTGAAAATCAAGTAGCGGATATCTTCACTAAACCACTCTTTAAAGATAGATTTTGCATGTTAAGAAAAGAGCTTGGTATGTGCTGACTATCTGATAGTATTTTTGTATGAATTTTCCATGCTACTTCTCTTTGCAGACATTAGCAGGTTCCTTCTAATCTGTTTCTTTAAAAGCCTCCTCTTATTTTAGAAGGCCCTTCTTAGTTTAAAGCCCTCCTCTTAGTTTAGTAGGCTCCTTCTAATTTAAAAGGCCCCTCTTATTTTAGAAGACTCCTCTCAATTTTAGAGAGTATGATATATGTGTCCTAAGAAGGAAGTTACCTCATGGCTTTGTTTCAGTTTTTAAAACACACACACACCACCCTGATAGATTTCCGTATGTGACTAACAGATGATCACACTTCCTTTATTAGCTTGTACGATTGCTAATCTTCACACGAAGTCAACGCCCTAGAATTATTTAACATACTTCTTTCTTCTACTCATTGTTGTCTTTCTTAAAAGTATCGTTCTGTCATGTTTGCACCCTAACTCTCTGCTTCCTCTCAAATTTCCTAAACCTCACCAAGCTTACTTATAATGGCATGAACAAAATCAAAGGGATAGAAGAAAACCTTGACTTCCTCTTCTAGACATGGTGAAACTCTCCACCATGAACAACCTCTGGTTTCTAAGTCTTCTTATCTGTCACCAATGGTAGGATCGTTAAACACTCCTACTGAACTTGTTTCTATTTTCTCTAGGCCCCAAGTTTTAGAAAAACCAGTTCAAGAGACTTCAAAGGTGAGAAAAAGACAGATTTTGACTATGCTATCTTTAGAATCAGACTCTGATTCATCCTCTGAGCACAAACAACAATATGTCTCTGGCTCTAGTGAAGAAGAAGACAAAGAAAAAGAAGAAGAGGAAGCAGAAGAAGAAAAGGAAGAAAAAGAAGAAGAAAAATCTTCGAGTGAGGGGGAGCCAATAAGAAAATTAAGGTTCCATTCTCCTTTATTCTCACTACCAACTCTTACTCCACCTATCCTCTCTTCCAAAACTTCCGCACCACCTTTCACTACTCCTCAACCCAGTTCTAAAGATAAGAAAGTGCTTGAAGTTCACTAGATTGTAAATGATGATGGTTCAGATGAAGAACCGGCTCCGTTAATAAGATGACCACAGGGTAGAGCAAGTGTTGTAAAAAAAGGTTAAAAAATTGATGAACAAGAAGGAACCCCTGACTTTGAAAAGAAAGAAGAAAAAGAATCTCAAAAAGAAAAAGAAAAGAAATAAAAAAAGGCAAAGCACCTATGGTCGAAGAAAAGAATGAGCAACCCACTGTTAGGGATGAGCCACCTTATAAAGAAGCTCTATTTGAAGAAATCCCTAAAGCAAAAATGTCAAAAACAAAAGAAACAAAAGCAAGGAGAGTTTTCAGCACCGGTTAAGTTGTTCTAGTCAATGGAAGCTGAAGCTTGATACAAAATGTGCTACAAAAAGAGAAAGGTGGTTTTTGGATGCATTTTGCCTACTAACCTATTCAATGATATCGGTATTCCCATCTCTCCCTATTTTCTTGTTGTTGGTTGGGAAAACTTTTTAAATTTTGACGAAACAATATATGATGGATTGGTTAGATGTTTTTACACAAACATGTGAAAAGAAGAAATTTATGGGAAGTTAGCAATCATCTCGTGGGTACGTGAGTGCGAGATCTTGATTACGGAAGAAATCTTGGGGACCATTAGTGTAATTCCCCTAGGTAGGACTGACCTTCCCTGTCATAAGTGGGACATTGTTGACCTTGATTTGGGAGAGATTGTGGACTTTATATGTCTGCACATTGAGAATGTCCATGAAGGAAAACCCTAGTGTAGACAGTTGGATCTACTACCAAGATGCCTCACATCCATATTGACTACTACAATTTTTCCAAGGAATTGCTCAGTAGAAAGATGCAATCTCCTAGATACGTATATGGACTACAATTTTTTAAAGGGAAATGAGATGAACCTTCCAGTAATGATTCTAAAGCTTATGGTGGACAAGGGAAGTCACAATAATACCACCGGTGGTTTACCGTATAGGATGCTTTTGACCAAGATTTTTGCTTATTTTGGAGTGCCTTTTGACAATCTAAGTTAGTATAAACCTACAAAGTTTCACTCTTCAATTCTATACCAATTCGGTTACAAGCTAAAGGACAATATATGGATTGAGAAGAAATTAGAAAGAGCAGCAGACCTTTTGGGTCCTACCCCATAAAAGTCAACCCCTATCACACTCCAGAGCACGAATGACCTGATTTTTCACCAACTGAGGGACATTTTCTCTCATTAAGATCAAATGTGTAGACAGATTGATAGCCTACAAAACCAAATCTTGAACATGCAATTCTTAAAAAAAATCATGATTCTCTTAACTAATTTTTTTACTATTTTTACTTGGATTTTTCTTACATACTCGCGATATTTCTTAATGCTTAATTCCATTCCCTCCTTCTTTTTATAATGACAAAGTGGAAGAATAATTAATGATTTACTTTGCATCTATGATACATTTTCAATATTACCTTAAGGATATATTTGTTTTTTATGATATATCTCTGTGATATATTCTGCTAATTGTTGCTGAAATTTTGTTGAACTTGTGAATTTTAATTCTGTGATACACAAACGATAAACTCCTTTCTTTAAAAGTCGGGATCTTTCTAATTATAACTGTGAATAAGAACATATAAAGTTTACATGTATCTTTCAAAATCCTTTATTATTATTTGAATTTTGAAAATATATCTATTATTGCTTGTCATCATTAAAAGGGGGACATTGTTAGCTCAAAGTTTATTTTTAACAATTTTGATGATAATTTTATAATATTTCAAAATTCAAATTGGATTTATTTCCTTGTATAAGCAATGATATAATTCTTAAAAGGGCATAAAATCATAGAATAATTGCTTCCTTTCTTGCAGGAACCTTTTTTATGAACTTACCTAATTAGAAATATGGATCTTACTATTTCGAATAATTAGCTTCAGAAGTTTTAATAGAACTTTTTTCTTAACATCTGAATATCGAATATTTCAACAGAGATGATATCAAAGATTCGTTAGATACAAAGTCAACTCAAAATAGAAATGAAGCAACTACTACTTAGAGAAAATGTCTACTTAAGAAAGAGCCATTGTATTTACGAATAAGAAGATTTTCGAAATACGTCAGTAGTATCAACATTCTTAAAAATTATATCAAACTCCTTGTGTCTTAAAAAGTGAAAACACTCTATGGAAAGAGAGATTGTTACTCTTTAAGAGCATACATTGAGCTTATTTTATATTTATTTTTGAGAGCTTGTAAAAGCTTGTTAAACATTTTGAGTGTGAAAGTTGGAGAACCTTGAAAAATATGTGCTTGTAAGCTTGGAGAGACTTGTCAAATTTATTACTTGATTCTTATAGTAAAATACTCAAGTTGGATACTTGGAGACTAGACATAGACTTCATTATTAGCCAAACTAGTATAAATCTACTGTGTCATTCTTTCTCTCTTCCTAACATTTAAATTTCCGCATTATAAGTTTGTGTTTTCAAGAGGCTTCTTTGGTTTTACAATAGGGTCCTTATGTTTTTATATAGCAAGAGGTCCCTTTCTTTTTAAGCGCTAGAAGGTTCCAATCAATTAACAGGCTCCTTTTCTTTTGAGCGCTAGCCAAGGTTTTAAAAATTAGACCGGACCATCCGGTTTGACCGAAAAAGGTTTGAACCGATCAGTGGTCCGGTTCGGTTTCACCTAATAATCTCTATGTATTAAAACCGACCAGTTCAACCTCTTTTTGGTCGGACCAGATGGTCCAATTTGGTTATTAAAACATGCAAATCCTAACTGTCACATTTATAGAATTGTTGCGAAGAACATGTTCACTTAATTACTAAGCCAAATTCATCAAAATTATTGGTTTATAATATTTATTTCTTTTTGGATGCTTAGTCTTCCTGAATAAGGGGAGAAGAAGAGAACTGTAATATGATCACACTGAAGACCAAATGACGCCATCACTTATTACAATAGAAGTGCCTATAAGTATAATATAATTTTCTTACATTAATATCATAATTTTGCTAGAAACATTATATAAATCGTATTGCCACCTACAAAATGCTCCGGTCATATACTTCTTTTCAATATCCTCTATTTTATTTGAGTTGAAAATCATTATCTCTCTTACTTTAAGTTACACGCAACACCACCACCAATACTCATTTTGAAGTACATTGATGAAACTTATAAACATAAACATATTAAACTCCGAATTAATATCTAAATTATACTTTCACAAAATATTCATTGCTCATAAATAAATATAAAAGATATATACATAACTAGTTAGATATACATGTATTAATGCCAAAAGGTGCAAATTTAACTAATATTTCATAAAATTACAAGTTAATTTCTAATATTTGGAGGCATTTAAATGAATTTTAACATTTGCAAACTGTTGAAATTTGACCACAAAAATT
>JAOQMP010066561.1:0-10094 GCA_027563575.1 Erythroxylum pedicellare | reverse complement strand
AGTTCTTGGACATAGGATATGTATGAGAAAAGTTCTCAAAAGTTAGATAGAAAATTGTATGTTCATTATGCAATTTTGCTATAATCCCTATTGAGGATATGGTGACAAAGTTGTAGAGATATGTCAAAATCATATAAATGGCAAAATGTATTTACATTTTGAGTTAACTAATGTCTCGTAAATTTTGATGATGACATGTAAGATGTATGTCAACACCATGATAGCAAAATGCAAAGGGTTACATGGAGTAGGGCTGAACAGTACCTTGTTGGAATTATTTTACTTAATTTAGCTTACTAAAAGCATAATTGTGGACTACAATTAAAGGCTTAGCAATAGTATGATAATAGTTTTCATTAAAAGAAAATGATTGCATAATTGTTCTTGACTATATGTGATATGATAGAGATCATATGTATTCTTAATTCATGCTTACGAGTTTTTGGTACTGAATTTCAATTCAATATTATTGTAATACCCAATGCATGGTTAGAAATAGATTGTTAAGTCAAAGTAGTTGATCCAAGTTTATGAAAATAGTTTGTATATGTATTGGATCAAAGGAGACTTATGCTTAACATAAGTAGTAAGAATAAATGTTAGATAACCGATACAATCCTTTTATTTCATATTGGTTAAATCAACAAAACGAGAATCATAAAGTTACATATAAGGATACGTGTATCCTTTTGCTTATAAATCGTATGGAACTTGTGAAACTTGTATAGTTGAGGAATAACCAACAAAACCTTGGTGAAAGGATGATGATGGTATTGAATGGTTAAATCTTATACATGTGATGTATTGGATGGAATAACAATTAATAAAAGGATAATATTATATTTCATTTTATTAGTAATGAATTTATGTGATATAGTCATTTAAATTAAATGGAATAATGATTTAAAAAGTTGAAAAGTTCAAGTTGTTTAAATCTAAGTAAAAAATAAAGCATTAAGAATGCTAAAGCACTTCAATGAGATCGTTGTGGTAAGTTTTTTAAATTTTCAGTTATCTATAGGGAATGAGATTCTTTAGTGAATTCCTTCACAACTAAATTCATAAGTGTATGGATTTATGTAAGGAGTAAAATACAATATGAGATATTGTATGATGCAATAGTATTTCATTTATAGCAATCTTTGGTACAATGACTTATCTTCTATAGTTCTAATTAAATCAATTAGCAAGATTTCATATTAGATATGAAACGCTAAGTATTTGAAATAGTTAAAACTAATGATTTAAGGATATGATGCTTAGCTGAAGCATATATTATCCATTTAGTTTAGAACTAAATTGAGTTAAAAAGTGTTATGAGATATCCGAAAGGTTGGATATAATCTTACAAACATATTGAGCAAATTGTTTGATTCAATGTATACTTATAAGAGAATGGTTTTCACAATAAGTAGTGGGGGTAAGAAAGAATTTGAAAGGTTTAAATCTTATAACCTTACATCTAATTGGAACTAATGCCTTTAATGATACATTTGATGTATAGTTGAAAGGTTACGAGACATTGAAAGATTCATTTTCACGATGAATTCAAAGAGTTTGTTTTGGAGATGATTATAAATTTATCACGTCTACAAGAAGGTAAGTGGGAGTATAGTTGTCCTTTTCAATGGGACTATGTGGAGACATATTGCTCACAAAGAACAAAAGTTCTGACTTTCAATTGTTGAATACATAATTTTCAAGAACAACTCTTGTTGGATATGAAAAGGTAACATCTTAATAATGAAAATGAGATCTATAAAGACAGATTAGATGTTGTTAACTTATTATAAGTCCAAGTGCATAGATAATGTACTAAAGATGTTTAGTATTTAAGATATCATATACTTATGAAGTATTAAAGATATTCATTACCCTATGTGTGAGTTAATATTTAAGTTCAAAATGATAAGGATATAACTTTACAAGTAAATCCTGATTAAGGTTTATTTACTTAGAGCAATATCATTTAGGATTGGAAAAGTTCCAATGTAGCAATTGTTTGCTAATTAAGCCATAATACATTTTTCATTTAGTAGAAATGATTAATTGGATCAACAAGTTCTTTAGTGAACTTAATACAGTTATCTTTACATTGCTTAAGACAGTAATGTACTATAGAACATTAGAGCCATTGGGCATGCATAAGGAGCTAATGTCTCTTTGAAGATCTAAGAATGTGTTTAGGCAAATTTTCTTAATTATGATGATAATTAAGATGGGAGTTGTAAGATTTAATCAAGTGTTGAGCTATAGAGAATTTTGTAGAATTCTCTCATTAAGCCACTACCTCAGTAGTAAAATAATCATCATATGATGATATGGTATGAGATACTTACACGATTGGCTTAGTGCAAGTGGGAGATTGTTGTTTTATGCCCTACAACCAATCGCTTTGGTTGTAGTTTAGTGACAAATTATTTGAAGGCATTCTTTATCTTGTACATGTTTAGATGTATATGATAAAGTCCATGGGATAATTGTACATTGCAAAAGAAATTATAATGAGATTATAATTATGACATTTATATTGCATTTATTCCTAAATATTCCTAGTCATTGTTCTATTAAGATTGAACATTAATAAAGCGTAAAAAGACTAACATACGTCTTGTTTTTTCTTATGAAAGAAGTAGTCAATCTCATAAGCTAAAGTATAGAGATACTTGTTCGTGAACCGTAAGTGCATGGTTGTCGAAGTGAGTAATAAATCAGCAAGAATCAAATCTTGTCTACAGGGATTATGAGAAAGTTCAATTCTATGCTAGCTAACGGTGTTTGAAATCAGGTTGGGTGAAATTTTAGGAAATTAAAAGCAATGTAAAGAATAATTAAAAACTCAAATAAATTTCTAAACAACTACCCAATTCAATGCGACCAAAATAACTATGAATATGACAAATTTTGTGCAGTAACTAATTAAGAAAAGAGTGCCACAATTGACTAATAAAAAATATTCACGTCAATGGGGAATGACTTTCTCTTAGGGATGATATTTTTTTTTGCCAACCTTAAAATTGAATTAGCTATCCTCCACAAATGAATAATCCTAAACTTGTATGGGAATTTTAAGAGTAATTAATCTCCTTCTCCCAAAGGTGAATTAATCTATCCACTCTAGATATTACTTAGTAATCTCTTACTTAAGTTTTTCTATAGTTTCTTAAGTTCCAAAACCAACCTTTTATTTTCACCTCCTAGGTTTTTTGGGTCTCCCAACTCACAAGAAAATCCTAGTTGAAATTCCTTCAATCTTTTAGTAAAAACCCCCTTTTTTCCAAAGGTGAATTCATACTAAGCCAATTTTCAATAATCTAAAGTAAGAACAATTAAACCCAAGGAAAATCAACAAGCATATGAATATTAAGTCATGGATTCTAGTTAAATTTAATATTAAAGCATCATTAAAACATCAAATCCCTAAGAGAAATTAAGGGTTTAACCATAAGTCATGATGTCAAACAATCCAAAAGCATAAACCCTAGATAAACTCATAAAAGAAACAACTATAAATGAAGAACACGACTCCTAAATAGCTGCAGAAATCAATAGGCTATCCAATCTCCTTACATGGCTATTTTGATGAGTGTTGAGCTGTTGTTTCAATCCTTGAGTGGAAGCAAGCTGCTTCTTTAGTAGTGAAATGAGATTGCATTGGTGAGAAGTGAGTGGAGGTTGTTTGCGTGTTTTTTGGTGAATGGAGGCTATGTGAAAGTTTGGCTTGCGTTGGTGAGTGGGGTGAATGGAGAGTTGTTGCATTATAGAGGGCTCTTGCTTCAATGGGTGGACTGGCGGTTGTGATTGCTGGAGAAGGATGCTGCGTGGGTTGATGGAGGTAAATGGAGGCTGGAGCTTAGAGTTTTGTGTCTCTTTGGGAATGAAAAATGAGGCTGTTATATTGGAAGGGTATGCGTGGGTTTTACGTAGAATGGAGACAGCTTGTAAGTGGAGTGGAGTGTTGGCTGTCTTGTGGTAGAGTTTGTGTGGGTAAGGCTGCGTGAAAGGCTGGTGGATGGAGTGTTGTTTGCGTGGAGTGGGGTTATGCTGTTGGAATGGGAGTTGCATGTGTGGAGGGACCGTGAGTGTATGGGAGCTGCATTTTAAAGATAAGGAGGACCTACAAAGATGATATTGTTTGGTATGCAAGGAAGGCTCCAAGGGCTGCCGTTTTGGACAGGTTTTTTGGCTCTCCATTAAACACATTTGGCTATCGTTTTAGATAGCCTCTTTGACGCTTTTCTAAGTCATTTCCTTTTTCACTTTGTTGGCTGCATTATAGACAACCTTCCTAGCTCCTAATGGCTTCAAAACTTCATGCTTTAATCTTATATTTGTATTCCAACATTAAATATACATGGAAAATCAATAAGAACTCAAAATAAGCAATTAAGCACAAAAAGGGAATGAATTCAAATGAAATAACATATAAAAATATAGCAAAATCTATTTATATCAAATACCCCCACTCTTGAACTATTGATTGTCCTCAAGCAATTTAAAAAAACAACCAAATTATTCCATCAATTTGTTTTCAAAGAAAATCGAGTGTGTGCTTTCATTCAAACTTCAACAAACTCGAGCTTTGAGCTACTTCACATATCATAATTTTTTCATTAATGCACAAAAACAAGGTCAAAGGCAGACATCATTAATCAAAAGCACATATAAAATTTAGATGAATTTTTTTCACGTTTTTGCTCGAATTACTCAAGTGTTTAGGGTCAGTGTTTAGCTCAAAACTCCCTCTAAAAGATTGCACTACCATAGGCTTGCATATTCACTAATTCTCTACTACATAAAATACACACCAAGATGGATCAAAAGGACTTTTATTTAGGGTTGTAATGGGGTTTGGGTTAAGGCAGGATGAAAAGGTCACAGGTTGATTCATAAGCGTTAACAAAGCACTAAGTAAAAGGAACGTCTAAAGCCAAAGTTTGAGATATGCAAATGAATACATGGGACTACTACTACTCGTCACTAACTAATGCTACTATGTTTGTTTCTTTTTCTGTGTCTTTCTTTCTTCTTCTTCTTCTTTTTATCATTTTTCTTCTTTTCTTTTTTTTTAACTTTTTTTTAACAAGAGAAAACCAAAAGTAGCACAACTCAATAAAATATGAGTAGGAGTACATCTATAAACATCTCAGAAAAACAAATAAGCTTAAAAGTCCCAATCTATAGGCCAAATGATCACTTAACACTTCATTATACTTGTGATTGGGCAAGGCTAGTGGAGTTTTGGGTTTTTAAGTGTTTATGTTGCAATCAAAAAGGGTAAAGGTTAAAGAGGGGTTGCAAGGGATAATGTATAAGGTGGGTTATTTAAGCTAATGGGTTTAAAACAAAGAATGCCTTCATCATTTCCATAAAGCATGCATCTCATAATTTCAAACCGGTTCAATGCAAGTTCTATAGGTAATCTTCATAGGGGAGTATCACACATTAAAAAAATGAATATAAAATGCATTCATGTAGGCTCAAAACCTCACAAGTGCTTATGTGAAAATCCATCAAAATTTTATACATTACCCAATCACTCAAGCATCGAATTTTTGACTGAGTTTATGCAACTAACTACTTCAATCAATCCATTTGATTTGCCTCCGAATCAAGTTGTCTAAGTCAAATTCAAGCACACAACTCAATCCTCAATCCGACTATTATGACAGAATGACATGGTTCAACCTTCATCACAGTTCAAGTGCAAAATTGCAAAAATTTTAAAATTAGTCCCACCCCCACACTTAAATAAGACATTGTCCTCAATGTCCAAACAAAAAATAATAATAATAAGGAAATGTGAACGTAAGGACTCCTTGGAGTATAGAAGGCTCAACAACTTGAAATCAGAATTCACAGCTCCAATCTTGCATTCTTAAAAAAAAACAAAACAGATAAAGAAAACATAAATGAGATAATCAAATGAAGGTAATAAAAAGAAACTGAAACAACAAAAAACTAAAATGAAAAGATAAGATTGGGGTGCCTCCCAACAGGTGTTATGATTAACGTCAATAGCTCAACGTGGCCATTTGTTCACGGGTCCTTGAGTAAAATTCTTGCAATATTTCTCAACTCTTGACCATAATAATGCTTCAATCTTTGCCTATTCACTTTGAAAGTTCTTCCATCACTTCCCTTAACTTCAATCGCTCCTTAAGGGGTAACATTCTTCATAATAAAGGGCCTTGACCATCTAGAGCACAATTTACCTGAAAAAAGCATCAATCTCGAGTTAAAAAGTAAAACTTTCTCTCTTGGTCATGCCATTTCTTAGTTTTGTCCTTGTAGATTTTGGAGTTCTCATACACTTTATTTCGAAATTCTTCCAATTCACACAACTGAAGAGATCAATTTTTAACCGATTTTTGCCAATCAAGATTTACTTCTTAACTACCCAATAAGCCTTGTGTTCCAACTCTACCAGAAGATGACAAGCTTTTTCAAAAACCAAACGATATGGAGACATGCCAATTGGAGTCTTGAAAGCCGTCCTATATGCCTAAAGGGCAGCATCAAGCTTAAGAGCCTAGTCTTTTCTATTGGGGTTCACCTTCTTCTCAAGAATGTCCTTGATCTCTTGATTTGATATTTCAGCT
This sequence comes from Erythroxylum pedicellare, assembly GCA_027563575.1. Taxonomy (NCBI): domain Eukaryota; kingdom Viridiplantae; phylum Streptophyta; class Magnoliopsida; order Malpighiales; family Erythroxylaceae; genus Erythroxylum; species Erythroxylum pedicellare. Next base: position 3,492 of record JAOQMP010066561.1, on the reverse strand, counting down.
TGGCCATTTGATTGTGGTTGGTTGGCTAAAGCAACCTTGTATCGAACTCCATATTTGGTTAAAAGATTACCCTGAAGCTTGTTGCAAAAATGGGTACCTTCATCACTAATAATGGCCTTTGGATTGCCAAATCTTATGAAAATGTTTTTCTTAAGAATTCTAAGAACAACCTTGGCATCATTTGTTAGTAAAGTTATGGATTTAACCCATTTTGATACATAGTCCACTACCAAAAGGATATAAGATTGTCCACAAGATTTGGGGAATGGTTCCATGAAGTCAATACCCCAAAAATCGAAGAGTTCAAAAATGTTGGTCAAAGGAAGCTCATGACGTCATGAGATATTACCCATTTGTTGACATCGATCACACGTCTTACTGAAAGCATAACTGTCCTTATAAAGCGTAGGCCAATAGAAATCGAATTGAAGAACTTTTCTTGTTGTTCTTGTTGGGTCAAAGTGACCTCTATATGGTGATGAATGATAATGCTCCAAAATTGCTAGGACTTCATCTTCTGGGATACAACTTCGAATCACTTGATCAGGACCTCTCTTATAGTAAAGGCTCATCCCATAGATAACTTTTCACATCAAATAGGAAATTTTTCTTTTGGGATTGATTTAAATCCGAAGGAATCAAACCTATAACTAAGTAATTCACCACATCGGAAACCATGGAAGCTTTTCATTGACTCTGAATAACTACTCATCTACGAAAGTCTCTTGGATAGGTATTGGTGGCTTTGATTCCTCAAGCTCTAATTGAGATAGATGGTTGGCAACTTCATTTTCTGTCTCCTTTTTGTCTTTGATCTCCACATCAAACTCTTACAAAAGCAACACCCATCGAATGAGTCGCGGCTTGGTATCTTTCTTTGCAAACAAATATCAGATTGCCGTATTAATCATAACCTTGGACCCAATGATATGCGTTCGAAACTTGTCCAAAGCAAACACGACTGCTAATATTTCCTTCTCTATAGTAGTGTGATTTTGCTGGGCATCATCCAAAGTCCAACTAGAGTAGTAGATAACCCTAAACACTTTTTCTTGCCTTTGGCCTAAAGCTGCTCCCACTGCAAAGTCACTCGCATCACACATAATTTTAAACGGTTGTTGCCAATTAGGTGTGATCATCACAAGAGATGAAATCAAAATTTTCTTGATCAACTCAAAAGCCTTCAAGTATTTCTTATTGAATTCAAATTTCACATCCTTCTCCAAGAGATTGCAAAGGGGTTTAGTGATCTTGGAGAAGTCTTTGATGAATCTCCGATAAAACCCTGCATGTCTAAGGAAACTACGAATACCATTTACATTTGTTGGTGGAGGAAGCTTTTCAATACTCGTTATTTTAGCTCGGTTCACTTCAATGCCATGGGCAAATATTTTGTGACCCAACACAATTCCTTCCCTTACCATAAAATGACATTTCTCCTAATTTAGCACCAAATTGGTATCCTGACATCTTTTTAACATTAGAGACAAATTATGTAAGCACTTATCAAATGAATCACCAAAAACAAAAAAATCGTCCATAAAGACTTATATGAAATTCTCAACCATATTAGAAAAGATAGCCATCAGTGAGTTGAAATGTAGCAGAAGCATTACAAAGACCAAAAGGCATGTGCCTAAATGCAAATGTGCCAAAAGGACAAGTGAATGTGGTCTTTCTTGATCTTCAGGTGCTATGGCTATTTAGTTATATCCCGAGTACCCATCTAAAAAATAATAAAATGCATGTCCAGCAAGTCTATCCAATATTTGATCTATGAATTGTAAAGGAAAATGGTCATTCCTAATAGCTTTGTTCAACTTCCTATAATCCTTGCAAACCCTCCATCCAGTGACTGTCCTAATGTAAATTGTCTCATTGTTATCATCTTTGACTACAGTAAATCCACCTCTTTTAGGAACAACCTGATTAGGACTAAACCATGAACTATCAGAAATTAGGTAAATGATTCCAGCCTTAAGCTACTTCTAAATTTCGTTCCTAACTACTTCCTTCATTGCTGGGTTCAATTCTTTGGAGTTCAATGCTAGGGGTGAATGACTCCTCCATAAGAATTTTATGCATTACAACAGAAGGACTAATTTCTTTAATGTCTGAAATTGACCAACCCAATGCATTTTTTAGCTCCTTTAATACCCTAAGCAGCTTTTCTTCTTCTAAAAGAGTCAATGAAGATGAAATAATGACAAGAAAAGTTTAATTAACACCCAAGAATGCATATTTCAAATTTTCAGGCAACGGTTTCAAATCAATCGATGGGTTCACATCTTTCACGTCACTAACAACATCAGCATTAGTCACAAAACACAAAGGCTCGATTTGATCAAAAATTTTCAAGCATTCAAAAGAATCCAATACCATCATAAAACAAGTACGCTCATCATCCATAGCATGTTTTCTAAACATACCTTCCAAACATGTCAATAATGGGTCTTTAGATATAAGGGACAGAAAAGATGTTACCAAACAAGAGGATATGACATCCACTCAGCTGCAAGTCAGTGTATTACTTGGATATTTGAGTGATCTGTATATGTTGAACCTCACCTTCTCGCCATATATATGCAAGGTTAGTTCCCCTTTTTGCAAATGAATCACTACGCCTTCGGTAGCCGAGATGGTCGCTCAAGTATGATCAAGATCAATTTATATTCTTCCATGTCGAGCACTATTAAGTCTGTAGGGAAATAAATTTGTCTACACAAACAAGAACATCTTCTACAATACCTCGAGGATAAATGAAGGAACGGTCAGCTAGTTAGAGGCAAAATGTTAATGGCTTGATTTCTCCTAATCCCAGCTTTGGGAAGATGGAAAGATGCATGAGATTTATGCTTACCCCCAAATTGTAAAGAACTTTACCAAAATATATGTTGTCAATCTCACACGAAATTGTGAAGCTTCCCGGATCTTTCAAATTCTGCAGTAACTTTCTTTGCAAGATTGCAATACACTCCTCGATCATTAATACCGTCTGATAGTCTCCAAATCTCCTCTTTTTGGTAACAATGTCCTTGATAAATTTTGTATAATTACTTGCTCAATAGCTTCAATCAAGGGAATGTTGATCTTAAGTTTCTTAAAGACTTCAAGGAATTTTACAAATTGCTCATTGATTTTTTTCGTTGAAATTTTTTAGGACATGGCAGCTTGGGGATGATTTTTGTTTACAGTTCCCCTTCTAGTTTCTTTTCCGAGTTAACTTCTTTCTTAACTTGTGTAGGTGCACTTGCTTTTTCACAAGTATTCTTTCCTTCGTTGTCATTGGATTGAGTGGAGCTCTTTTTTTTAGGTTTCACCTCTTTCAATTCTTTTCCACTTCGAAGAGTGATGGGCTTGCACTGCTCTCTCGAATAAGTTTCAGTATTACTTGGAAATGTTCTCTAAGTCAAATTCCCGACATCATTTGCAATTTGTCCCATTTGAACTTCCAAACCCTTCACTGAAGTCCCAATACTAGTTACTTGCATC
>JAOQMP010066560.1:0-10094 GCA_027563575.1 Erythroxylum pedicellare | reverse complement strand
GACATCACTCTAATTTTTGTATATTCTATATTTGAAGCAAATTTTGTAAAAAGAGGCTTTAGTTGCAATGTTAGGGTTTCCTGTGAATACATTGATGGAGTGAGAATGTTTATGAATTTTGTTGTAGAAAAAAAGGGCAAAGATTGTGAAATTTCATGCCCTTGTACTCGTTGCATGAATTGTTATATGAGGCCTCAAATGAATGTTTTTGATCATTTAATGAGATTCGGCATGGACTAATCATACAAACGCTGGATTTTACACGGTGAAATGCCAGAATATAGATTTATCTATAGGGAAGAAAGGCTTGACTATGCAAATGTAGACATTGATGGGATGGGCAATAATATTAACGAGGGTGATGGTGATGAGGAGGATGATGGCATGCAAGATTTGCTTCATGATGTGGGTACTTTCTTCAATGATTGTCCAATTGATTAGGATGGAAGGAGTCGTCCTATAAGCATCGAAGATTCTATTGTAGGTGGCTTTCATGAATTGTTGAGTAAAGCAACTGAAGACTTGTACCCCGGATGTACAAACTTTTCAAAGTTGTCATTTTTAATAAAGTTGCTTCTCTTGAAAGTATACAAAAAATGGAGCAATAAGTCATTTGACTTGTTACTTGCTCTACTAAGGGATGTATTACCTAATTGTGAAACTTTGCCGAAGTCCTATTATGAAGCAAATCAATTTCTACGGAGCCTAGGTTTGGGTTATATGTCAATACATGCATGTAAGTACGATTGTACCCTATTTTGGAAAGTTGTCCCAAGTGTGGAACATCAAGATAGAGAATTAATGATGGAAGGGGTAAGAAGATACCTCATAAAGTATTGCGGTACTTTCCATTAACGTGCAGAATACAATGATTATTCATGTCAAGTAAGACCACTAAACAAATGATGTGACAGAATGATAGGCCTAAAGGTGACAGTAATACCATGGTTCATCCTTCTGATGTAGAAGCTGAAAAAAGCTTTAATGAGCTATATCCTGAGTTTGCTCATGACTCTTATGGTTTGTACATTGCATTTTCAAGTTTTTCGTAAGGGTAAAATTTGTGTTCTGACTTTAGGTGAAACAATTGTATAAATATAGGTAGAATTAGACAAAGTTGTCTTCATTGAAGTTGTAGCTTATCCTCTTATCTTTCCAACAGTTTATAGTTTGTAATTTTTGGACTTTGGATGAGAGAGTTATGGTCATTACACGATAATGGGTGTTGGTAGTCTACAACACTATCCTTGACAGGTTTTCTATCTGATCTTCAAGTTTCACTGCAGGGAAGCCAACTTTTCCAGAAGGGTCTTCCTTCAAGTTTCACCACAGTGAAGCCAAAAGTTGGCCGCAGTTAACTTTTCCCGAGAGGTCTTGTTCTTCACCTTCAAAGTTCGTCACAGCAAACTCTTTTTCCCAAGGGGTTTTAATTTGTGATTTTGACCCTTTTAAAGGCAAAATCTCTCTTTAAGGTCTTCATGAAAGTTGTAGATCTAGAAGTTCTATTTAAAACCATCCTAGAATTACCTCAATCTAACATCTCTAGTAAAAGTTATGCTCTTTTAAAAACAACGGGTCATTGTGCACCTAAAAACCTAAACTCCTTTGATTCTTTTAGCAATAATTTTGTCATCGGACCTCCAAATGATTTGGTTCTTGAAGCAATAGATTCCTAAAACAATCCTATTTCTCTTCAAAAAGGATCTGTTTCCTTTGGTTTTGAATTGAAAAATATTAATGGAAAGAAAGTGAGAGAATAGATTGGAAGAACATGTTTCGATTATGAAAATACTTTGGCTTTTTAATCGTATCTTGAGCTATAGAGCTACGAATGAGATGGCTCTTGTTTCAAAATAAACTAGAGGCATAGAGCTACGATTGTTCTAAAAAATTCAAATTGTGATTCCTTTTTCTGACTGGTATGGGCTCCCCCTTGTGAGATGCTTGTTTAGATGTCACTTAGGACGTCGAGTATGTGTCTCACAAGGGCGAGGTGCCTAGCACTTATGGTATCACATGCATTATTTTAAATGAACAATACTTATTATTTTTAAATTGTTTCACTTTATTTGAAATTGTTTCACGTGATTTGAAGTTGTTTTACATGAAAAATGAACTAAAAGGTTTTTAAATGGTTTTGAATTGAAGGAGTGATTATGCCGCCTCGAAAGAGAAGTCGAGGACCTATAACTCGATCTTGCTCTTGCCACAGGAGCATGGATGAATCTTATGTCCCACAAGATGCGGGACATATTCTGCTTCTAGTTTTGAGGCACCTAGTGTTCAGCATGAGTGCCACCGCCTCCTCCTCCTATGCCTCAAGTAAACCCTTTGGATCTATGATTATTTCAAGCCTTTACTCAGGCTTTCTCATATGCCATGGGTCAAGGGTCACAAGTGCCAGTGCAAGTTCCAGTGGAGAGAAGTGGGCATGCGGAGCTGTTCATTTCAATGGGACTATAAATTCTGAGGAAGCTGAAGCATGGTTAAAGAGGACAGAGAGAATCCTGCTGCAGATGAAGTGCTCTGATGAGAAGAAGTTAGATTATAAAATGAGCTTGCTATAGAGGGATGCACTCCATTGGTGGGAATTAGTGCCTCACAGTCAGGTTATGCCTCCAGTGCTATTATGGAGAGACTTTGTGAAAGTGTTCAGGAAGAAGTACCTCTTAAGATTTTACATACAAGAGAAGGCTGGGAAGTTTCTGAATCTCACGCAAAGGGATATGAGTGTGAGTGAGTATGAGTTAAAGTTCACCCATCTCTCACGGTATGTAGCCAACATTGTTACGAATGAGGAGGATAAGTGTCGTAAGTCTAAGGGAGGTCTACATTTGGCGATCAAGGGGAAAGTTTTGATCCACAATTTCTGTGACTACCAACAGTTGGTAGATGCTACACTCCAGGCTAAAAAACTGGAGAACATAAAGAATGAAGTAAGTAGGAAGAGGAAGAACAGGGAACAGTCATCCAAGAAGGGAATGAGTGCTCCAATGCCTGAGAGGAGTATGAGGAGTTTCCATACACATAGTGAAGTGGGAAGTAATGGCTTTGATAAGAGCAAGCAAGCAAAGGTCGTTTCAGTGCAAGCATCAACTGTAGGGAGCAATAAAAGGATGGACGGGAGTAGGTACACAAACCCCTAATGTCAGCATTGTCGGAAGTTTCATAAAGGAGAGTGCTTCAAGTTACTCAGAGCATGTTTTTGATACGGGAGAAGGGGCACATGATTAAGGACTATCCCAGATACCGAGGCAAGAGGGGTTACAGTTGCAATCCCCAAAGAAAGCTAAAACAATAGGAGCCAGGCTAGTCACTAAGGTGAGCAGTTCTAGAGCAGCAAGGAAGGTTATTCCTCCAGGAAGGTCAAGGGGTCAAGCACAGGTAAGGGCATTTGCTATAACTAAGCTGCAGTCGCACCTGAAGTTGTCATGGGTATGACTCAGTTACTTAATTGAGCAATATATTTACTGATTGACTCTGGGTCTACTCATTCTTTTATTTCTACAAGCATGACGTTACATGGTGTGAATTTAGTGCCATTAGATAGTCCTTTGATTATTAGTACTCCTCTAGGGAGGAATGTGATAATAAGTTTAGTATATAAAGAATGTGAACTCTTTAATAATAGTGCTAGACTAGCAGTGGATTTACTACCAGGGGCTGGATGTCATACTTGGGATGGACACTATAGAGAAATATTATACAAAATTAGACTGTAGCCTCAAAGAGGTAGAGTTTGATCTTGGCATAGGTGAGAAGGTGATCTTTAGAGGAGACAGAAGAACACCATCCCTAGGAATTATTTCAGCTTTACTAGCTGATAGGATAATAAGGAAAGGGGGCGAAACCCTATTGGCACAAGTTGTGGACACTGATGTGAATGAAGAGGAGTTGGAAGATGTTCTGATTGTAAGGGAATTTCCAGACGTGTTTCCAGAAGATTTACCTAGTTTGCCACCGGTGAGGGAAATTGAGTTCGCCATTGACCTAATTTCAGGTACCGCACCAATTTCCATACCACCGTATAGAATTGCTCTAGTTGAGCTGAAGGAGCTTAAGGAACAGTTAGAAAAACTGTTAAAGAAAGGGTACATAAGGTCGAGTTTGTCACTATAGAGAGCGTTGGTTCTCTTTGTTAAAAAGAAGGATGGAACATGGCGGATGTGTATTGACTACCGGAAATTCAACAAGGTGACTATTAATAACAAGTATCCTCTATCAAAAATCGATGATTTGTTCGACCAGTTACAGGGGGTAAGAATCCTTTCTAAAATTGATCTCAGATCGGGGTATCATCAGCTCAGGATTAGGGAATCTGACATAAATAAGACAACCTTTAAGACTCATTATGGGCATTATAAGTTCCTAGTCATGCCGTTTGGATTGACGAATGCTCTAGCTGCATTCATAGACCTCATGAATAGGGTCTTTAGGGAGTATCTGGATCAGTTCGTCATAGTGTTTATTGATTACATTTTGGTTTATTCCAAGAGTGATGAGGAACATCTCAGGATTATCTTGCAGACACTAAGGGAGAAGCAGCTTTATGCCAACTTTAGCAAATTTTGAATTTTGGCTGCATGAGGTGATATTCCTTGGGCAAGTGATTTTGAAGGATAGGGTACATGTTGATCCGAGGAAAATTGAAACAGTGGTAAAGTGGCATGCACCAAAGATGGTGACAGAAGTGAGGAGTTTTTTGGGTCTAGCAGGCTATTATAGGAGGTTTGTGGAATATTTTCTATGATAGCTGCTCCAATGACCAAGTTATCAAGGAAGAATTAGAAGTTTATTTAGAGTGATGAATGCCAGTAGAGCTTTAGGGAGCTTAAGCACAAATTGACAAGTGCTCCAATCCTGATGTTGTGTATGGGAAATGAGGGTTATACAGTTTACAGTGATGCTTCAAGAAAGGGTTTGGGCTATGTATTGATGCAAGGAGACAAGATGATAGCTTATGCCTCACAGCAACTAAAGCTTTATAAGTTGAATTATCCGACTCATGATCTGGAATTAGCAGCAGTAATCTTTGCCTTGAAAATTTGGAGACATTAACTGTATGGGACTCAGACGAGGATCTTTATAGATCATAAAAGTCTTAAGTACTTATTAAGCTAGAAAGAGTTAAATTTGAGACAAAGAAGGTGGTTGGAGTTGCTAAAGGATTATGACTTGTTGATTGAATACCATCTAGGCAAGTCAAATGTAGTGGCGGACGCCTTGAGTAAGAAATACTCCATAGCCCATGTTCAGACTGTTTATCTATCGTTGTTGATAGAGATGGCTAAGCTTAGAATAAGTTTGAAACAGGAGGAGTCTGATTGTATTATTGTTAATTTCAGAGTGAGATTGGTACTCAGGGAGAAAGTTAGGAAGTTGCAAGCACAAGATGCAGATTTGAGCAAGCTCCGAGAAGAAATTCATAATGACAAGAAATCTAAAGTAACAGTGAGAGATGATGGACTTATGGTTATGGGAAATAGACTCTGTATTCTGAATGTCACGAAGGTAAAGGATGAGATACTTGACAAGGCACTGAATGTGCCTTATGCCATACACCTAGGTAGCACCAGGATGTATAGAGATTTGAGAGAGCATTTATGGTGGAAAGGCATAAAGAAGGATGTACCAGAATATGCAAGTAAGTGTCTAGTATATCAGCAAGTCAAGGCTAAACGTCAGGCACCTTTAGGCAAGTTAAAGTCATTGTCAATTTCTGAGTGGAAGTGGCAAAAGGTAACCATGGATTTTCTAATAGGTTTTCCCAAGACTAGTAGGAAGCATGATGTTATATGAGTTATTGTTGATCATTTGACGAAGTCATCCCAGTTTCTAGCAATTAAATAGACTGATTCTCTGCATGTTCTAGTAAAGAAGCATATAGATGAGATAGTGAGATTACATAAGATTCCAAATTCTATAGTTTCTGACAGAGATCCTTGGTTTACTTCGAGATTTTAGGAAAGTCTACAAGAAGCTCTAGGGACCAAGTTACACTTTAGCACAACTTTTCATCCTCAAACGGATGGTCAATCTAAAAAGACTATTCTGACCCTTAAAAGGATGCTCAAGGCATATGTGATGGACTTCAAAGGTGTGTGGGATGAGCAATTGCCACTGGTCGAATTTGCTTACAATAATTTGTACCATTCAAGAATTTAGATGGCTCCTTATGAAGCACTATATGGGAGAAGGTGTAGAACTCCTATATGCTGGGATGAAGAAGGAGAAAGGAAATTAATCAGACTAGAGTTACTCCAAATGATAGTTGATAAGGTCAATTTAGTTAAGCAGAGGCTTAAAGCAACTTAAGATAGAATGAAAACCTAAACTGATGCGCACCGTAAGGAAATGGAGTATGAAGTGGGTGAGAAAGTCTTTCTTAAGACATCTCCTTAGAAAGGAGTCATGAGGTTTGGCAAGAAAGGCAAGTAAAGCTCAAGATATATGGGTCCCTATGAGATTCTGTAAAGGATCGAACCACTAGCGTATAGGTTGGCGCTGCCACCTGAATTTTCATAGATACATGATATCTTTCATGTTTCCATATTGAGAAGGTATAGATCAGATCCCTCTCACATCATTTAGACCACTGAGGTTTAGTTAAGAGATCATCTGAATTATGAGGAGACTCTAGTTGAGATTTTAGACACTAAAGAAAAAGTCCTCAAGAACGAGACAATTCAATTAGTTAAAGTCCTATGAAGAAACTATTCTATAGAAGAGTCCACGCGGGAGCCCTTGGAAGCCATGAAGGAGAAGTATCCACACCTCTTCAATGACTCGGGTAAGAATTTCGAGGACAAAATTCTTTTAAGAGGGGGAGAAATATTGGCCCTCGAACTTTTTTTCTTTAGTTAAGCATGATTTAAATAAATTTTGAGGTCTTGCTAGATTAATTATTTATTTAGAGTTAATTATTATGTCAACGTTAGTAGGATTTTATTATATGGTTTAGTTGAATTAAATTAGTAAGAGTGTATTGATGAAGGGCATTTTTAGAAGATCACTTAAGGATAAAGACCATAAAGCATTAAAGGAAAGGGTAAAGTAGACATTTTACAATCATTAAGGGCAAGATAGGAACACGAAATGTAGTCTTACATTTTAAGAAGGAGAAAAATGTGACTGAGGGAGAGAGAAGAGAAAAATACAAAGAGAAGAAGGGAAATGAGAGGAAAGAAGAGAAATCAAGCTAGGGTTCATCTTTTCTTAATTTTTAAGGGAGATTTTGGGGTTGTACAAGAAGAGAAAAGGAAAGAGGGAAAGAACTTTCAATTGAGCCAAAAACCCCTTTATTTGGTCAAGAATCAAGGTAAGACCTTTTTGAATCTTTTAGATTTTTGGAAGGATTTTGGTTCATGAAGCTTAGGAAATGCATGAGTTTAAGTATTCTAGGATCAATTTTAGTGAATCTATGTTCTTTAGGTCTTCAATTTCAATTCCAATTGAAAGGGATTTTGGTCTTTGTTGAAGGAAATCAAGAAAGGCAAGAGAAGAGGCATTCTTAAGCAAGTTTTAAGCAAGGAATTCCAGGTGGGTTTCATGTTTATAATTGAGTTAATAAGCTATTATTGTTTCTTTCAAATAAATGGAAATAAATGATTTCAACTACTTCATAAATGTGCATTTATTGCTCTTTAAATGCTTTGAGAAAGTATTACCTGTTTATGGTGGAATTTATGAGCCATGAGAATTTTTCAAATCAAGAAAGTTAAATGCTTTCAATTGTGTTATAAATGCTGCATTTATTACTTCCTTGAATGATTTAAGAAATTGCTATATGTTAGGTATATAAATTATGTTGATAATTTATGGAAAGAATGTGAAAATGGTTTTTGAAAAGATGTTATGTTTCTGATATCATGTTTCAGAAATGTGCCATTTTGGGCAACAAGTTTACAAATGGTGAAATGCATGATTATGTGGGTTTATGGTGGTCCGTTCTATTATGTCATATGCACTTTGACTTTATTAAAGGCTTCTCTGCTGCCCGCTAGTGTCACGAAGCTCCTTCATGGACTCCCTCATGTTTACAACTACACAAGACCATTATGTGGAATTGCAATAGTATGTTTTGTTTACAACTACACAAGACCATTATGTGGTAACGTGTTAGTACGTTCTATTTACGGAGCTACCTAAACCATTTCTGATGTGATTATGTGTTTAGAATGTGTTGACAAGTTTGATGATTGCATGACTTACGTTGCTTTTGAATTGTTTTATAATGTGAAAATTTGGGAAATATGTGTGATTTATGGATTTGATACAAAAGTTTTATGACATTGAGCATTTCCAATGGTTTTGCTTGTTTTTTATTATAAGCTTATTTACCCACGAGCTTTTACACTCACCCCCATTCTCCTTCCCATATTTAGGTGATGAGCAAGAGATCGAGTAGTCAAGAGTCACGGCATCATTCTGAATTTTCATACTTTTGTATTTTAAGCTAGATTTTGTAAACACAAGGCTTTAGTTGCATTTTAAGTATTCTTTGTTCAAGTACCTTTTTTATTTTTGTATTATGAAACAACTGATGTATTGTGGCTTGAAATTCCCATTAAAGCTTTGTAAACTCTTGTCTTTTGATGTTAATGAAATATGATGGTGTTTTGCTCATGACTCTCATGGTTTGTACATTACATTTTCAAGTTTTTCATAAGAGTAAAATTTGTATTTTGACTTCAGGGGAAACAATTGTATAAATATAGTTAGAATTAACAAATTTTTCTTCATGAAATTTGTAGCTTATCCTCTTAGCTTTCCAACGGTATATAGTTTGTACTTTTTGGACTTCAGATGAGAGAGTTATGGTCATTACACGATAACTAGTGTTAGCAGTCTATAGCACTATCATTGACAGGTTTTTTGTCTGATCTTCAAGTTTTTCCATGGTGATATTCCTTCAAGCTTCGCCGCGGTGAGCTTTTCCCAGGATATCTTATTCTTCACCTTTAAAGTTCGCCACGACGAGCTCTTTTTCCTAAGGGATTTTAGTTTGTGATTTTAACCCTTTTGGAGCCAAAATCTCTCTTTAGAGTCTGCATAGAAGTTGTAGATCTAGAAGTTCTCTTCGAAACCATCCTAGAATGACCTTAATCTAACATTTCTAGTAAAAGTTATGCTCTTTTTAAAACAAGAGGTCATTGTGCACCCGAAAACCTGAACTCCTTTGATTCTTTTGGCAATAACTTTGTCATTCGACCTCCAAATGATTTGATTATTAACGAAATAGATTCCTAACTCATTCGTCTATCTCTCCAAAAGAGATTGGTTGCCTTTGGTGTTGAATTGAAAAATATAGATGGAAGAAAAGAGAGAATATATTGGAAGAACATGTTTTGGTTATGAAAATACTTTAGCTTTTTAACCATATCTTGAGCTATAGAGCTCTGAATAAGATGGTTCTTATTTTAAAATAAACTAGAGGCTTAGAACTAATATTTTTATAAAAAAGTCAAATTGTGATTCCTCTGTCTGACTGATGTGGGCTCCCTCCCCCTCCCTCTTGTAGGATGCGTGTTCAAATGTCACTTAGGACATCAGGCATGTGTCTAGCGAGTGCGGGGTGCCCAACAATATTGGTCGACCAACGTCTCAACAGCTAGTGAATCTATGCATTTAAGACACATTGGTCAACTAATATGCTATATTGGTTGACTAACTCTGCAACTAGTCATTGTAATGTTTATTTCTTAACTTCAACAACTATTAGGTGGTCCCAAAACACTATAAATACATATTTTATCAAGATGAAGGCTAAATGCTTTAATAAGTTGAAATATCTAAGGCATGCACTTTGACAAATAGAGACAATTAATTGATGAATTATTACATGAGGATTCGATGAATTATTTGAAACATGTGAGCACTTGAGCCTTCAAGAATAGAAATAGCTTATATCTTTCCAATTTCTTTTGATCTCTCTACCATTTAGATAACCCTAGAACTTGCATTGAACCAATTACAATGTTTATGATGCATGTGAGCTTGAATATGACAAAGGCCTTCCTTGTTTTAGCCATTTAACCTAAAAAGCCACCTTACTTAATTATCCCTAGTTTAACCCGTTTAAGCCATTAGATCGG
>JAOQMP010066559.1:0-10096 GCA_027563575.1 Erythroxylum pedicellare | reverse complement strand
AGACCGATACTCAGAGAGAAGGTTAGGGAGTTACAAGCTCAGGATGCAGAATTGAGGAAACTCCAAGAAGAAATTCATAATGACAAGAATTCTGAAGTGATAGTGAGGGATGATGGACTTATGGTTATAGGAAACCGACTTTGTATCCCGAATGTCAAAGAAGTGAAGGACGAAATATTGGATGAGGTGCATAATACGCCTTATGCCATGCATCCAGGTAGCACCAAGATGTACAGAGATCTGAGAGATCATTTCTGGTGGAAAGGAATAAAGAGGGATGTAGCAGAGTATATAAATAAGTGTCTAGTGTGTCAGCAAGTCAAAGCTAAACACCAGGCACCTTTAGGCAAGTTAAGGCCATTGTCCATTCCTGAGTGGAAGTGGCAAAGAGTAAACATGGATTTCCTGATGGATTTGCCCAAGACCAATAGGAAGCATGATGCCATATGGGTTATTGTTGATTGATAGACGAAGTCAGCCCATTTTTTAGCAATTAAACAGACCGATTCTCTACAAGTACTAGTAAAGAAGTATATCGACGAGATAGTGAGACTGTATGGGATTCTGGACTCTATAGTTTTTGACAGGGATCCTCAGTTTACTTCGAGATTCTCGGGAAGCTTACAAGAGGCTTTAGGGACCAAGTTAAAATTTAGCACAGCTTTTCACCCCCATACAAATGGTCAATCTGAAAGGACCATTTGGACACTTAAGAGAATGCTTAGAGCATATGTAATGGACTTTAAAGGAGCTTGGGATGAACATTTGCCACTGGTCGAATTTGCTTACAGTAATTCGTACCATTCGAGCATTCAAATGGCTTCTTATGAGGCACTATATGGAAGGAGATGTAGAACTCCTATATGTTAGGATGAAGAAGGAGAAAGAAAACTAATAGGACCACAGTTAATTTAGATGACAGTTGACAAAGTCAAATTAGTTAAACAAAGGCTTAAAGCAGCCTAGGATAGAATGAAAAGTTATGCTAATGCACACTGAAAGGAGATAGAGTATAAAGTCCGTGAAAAAGTCTTCCTTAACACGACTCCTTGGAAAGGGATCATGAGGATTGGCAAGAAGGGAAAATTGAGTCTGAGATATGTGGGTTCCTATGAAATTCTTGAGAGGATTGGACCGCTAACCTATAGGTTGGCGTTGACACCGAAATTGTCACGGATACATGATGTCTTTCATGTGTCCATATTGAGGAGATATATATCGGATCCCTCTCACATTATTCTGATCGCTGAGGTTCAGTTAAAAGATGATCTGAATTATGAGGAGAGTCTAGTAGAGATCTTGGACACTAAGAAAAAAGTCCTCAGGAACAAGACGGTTCAATTAGTAAAAGTCCCGTGGAGAAACCATTCTGTAGAAGAGGCCACATGGGAGCCCTTGGAAGCCATGAGGGAGAAATACCCACAACTCTTCAATGACTCAAGTAACAATTTCGAGGACGAAATTCTTTTAAAAGGGGAAGACATGTTGGCCCCTGGATATTTTTTTTATGATTAAGCATCATTAAATTAATTTTGGGATTTTGCTAGATTAAATTGTGTTAGAGTTAATTAGCATGCTACTGTAAGTAAGATATTATGTTATAGGTTAAGGGAAATAAAATGCTAGAATGATAAGATTTCATTAACGGCATTATTGGAACAGCAATTAAGTTATAAAGTCTTAAAGCAATGAAGAAAGGGTAAAATGGGAAAAAGGAATTATAGGCTTGTGTTTTAGAAGACAAAAACGTTGGTGAAGAAAAAGAGAAGAGAGAGAAGACAAAAAAGTAAGAAAGAAGGTAAAGAGAGTGTTGGTGATAAAGAGAAAAAGAAGAGTTGAGCTAGGTTTTAATTTTACTAAGTCTTCAAGAGGGATTTTGAGAGTTATTAAGGATGGGTAAAGAAAGAGGAAGATTAAAGCTTTCATTAGAGTCAAGAAAGTCATTAATTGGTGAAGACTTAAGATAAGCTTATGTTAAATCTTTTGGAGTCTTAGGCAGGTTTTGGTTCTAAGAGTGAAGAAAATGCATGGGTTTAAGTATTCTAGGATCAATTCATGCATGGGTTTCTTTAAGTTTCCGATTGGAGTTTTTTTTTAATGAGGTTTTGTTAATATTGAAGGGAGTCAAGAAGAGTAAGATGAGAGACATCCTTAAACAATCTTTCAAGCAAAGAGACTCAAGGTGGGTTACTTTTTATAGTTGAATAATAAGCCATCAACGTTTCTTCCAAGAAAATGGAAATAAATGTTTTCAACTACTTCAAAAATGTGCATTTATTAAGCCTTGAATGTTTTGAGAATGTGTTGCATGTTTTGCATATAAATTTTGTTTGACATATGAAAATGATTTTTGAAAAAATATCAAGATTAAGAAACCAAGTTCCCAAAATATGCCTTTTTGGGCAATATGCTTTTTAGTTATGGAATTACATGTTATGTGGGTTTGTGGTGGTCCCCTAAGTTAAGTCAAGTGTAATTTGACAAAAAGACTTCTCCCACCTGCCCACTAGTGGCATGGAGCTCCTTTATGGATTCCCCTAAGTTCACGGCTACACAAGACCCTTATAGGAATTGTGTAGCATGTTCTGTTTTGGATCCACCCAAAACATTATGATATGCTTATGTTCTCATGATAAATTGACAAAAGTGAAGCATACATGATTTGCAATAACGTGAATTTCTACATTGTCAAGGACTTCATAAATGGTTTTGCTTATTACCAATTATAAATTGCTACCTACGGGCTTAAGCTCACCCCCCTTTTCCTCCCCCACATCCAGGTAATGAGCAAGATATCGAGTAGATAAGGGTTAGGGCATCACTCCAATTTTTGTATAATTTGTATTTGAAGCAAATTTTGTAAAGAGAGGCTTTAGTTGCAATTTGAGCAAATCATGGATTATGTACCTTCTTTATTTTGGAACTTTAAGATATTAATGTATTTATGGCTTGAAATGCCCACTAAAGTTTTATAAAACTCTTATCTTTTGATGTAAATGGAATATAATTGCATTTTTGATCATGACTCTCTTTTAAGCTTGTATATTGCACTTTTAAGCTTCCATAAGGGAAAAGTTCGTGTTTAGACCTCAAGGGAAGATCTAAATTAATCTAGGCTAATATAGCTCAATGTGCTTTCTGAAAAGTTGTAGGTCTCTCTTTTAGCTTTCCAACGGTATATAGTATAGAATTTTTGGACTTTTGGGTCGTAAGTTATCGTCTTTAGAAGGGAGATGCTTAGGAGTATGCATTCGTATCGTCTGTAATGATGTCATATCGTCTGTGATGATATCATTCGTCTTAAGAGATGCATCATCTGCAAAGACACATCGTCTGTAAGACGCATTGTCTGTGATGATGTCATATCGTCTTAAGAGATGCATCGTCTACAAAGATGTATCGACTGTAAGATATATTGTCTGTGATGACATCATATCATCTATGATGACATCATTAGTCTTAAGAGTTGTATCGTCTGTAAAGATGCTTCGTCTTAAGAGATGCATCGTCTGCGAAGACGTATCGTCTGTAAGACACATCGTCTATGATGACGTCATTCGTCTTAAGAGTTGTATCGTCTGTAAAGACGCTTCGTCTTAAGAGATGCATCGTTTACAAAGACGTATCATCTGTAATGACATCATATCGTATTTGATGACATCATTCGTCTTAAGAGTTGTATCGTCTGTTAAGACGCTTCGTCTTAAGTTGACCATATGTATCGTCTTAGGTTGACTTTTGCTTCGGCGTAAGTTAACCATCGTATCATCTTAGGTTGACTTTTTCTTTATCTTAAGTTGACCATCTGAATCGTCTGCTTTGCCATTCGTCTATCTTTTATTTCTTTTGTCATTTTGCTTTGTCTGCTTTCTGCCTTTGTGACCTAAATTCCTCCTTCTGTACATTATTAGTCTGATGCTATTGTCTACTCCATTTTTGACCCTTCAGACGATAGAATCTGCCTTCGAGGTCTTCATAGAAATTGTAGACCTCGAAGTCTTCTTCTTTCAAACCATCCTAAGATGGTATTATTCTGATATCCCAAATGATAGTTTTGCTAATTGCCTTAAGATAGGTGTAATAAGATTGGGGTTTTCCCAAATAAATCTATCGTAAAATAGGAGAAGGGTGTTGTTTTAATGTTTGTCCTGATGGGAGATCATCACCCTTATGGAGAATGCATTCAGATGTCACTTAGGATGTCAGACACGTAAACCACGAGAGCGGGATCCTAACAATAAGAATTAAGAAAGTATATGTTTGTAGATCATATTAAAGAAAAGACATGCCATAAACTATTCATCATCCTACTTTATGAAACCAACAAAGTCTTAAAAAACTATTGAAGCAAAAGGAATCTTAGAACTAACATTTATACTTCTATTCTTAACATCCAAATCCCATTCTTACATACAAACCAACCAACCGCGCAAAAAAAAAGCCCTTTCCATAAACATGAATTGTGTTCAACAGTGTTTTAAGACTTGGTTGGTTTCATAGTCTATCATTTGCTTATAGTATATCTTCTTTTTGTTTTATCTTTTAGAATTTTCTTATCCTAATATGTGTTATGATATCACAACCACACTTATAGTGAAAATTTTCAGATATTGTGTAAGATACTTAAGGAGATAGTTTTATACATTAAAATCCAAAACCATAAATTCTCTCGTTCAAACTTCTAAACTTTGAGACTCCCTATTTAAAACTCATTAGTAGGTTAAAAAACACAAGAGATAGCTCACCAAATTGTATGTGTTAAACATGAAAATGTTCTATTTATAGCTCCATATTAAACATAACGGTCTTTAAATGTGTTAAAGCTACTGCAAAATACCAAGTATTTATAAATGTTTTATATAAAATTTCATATTCAAGCACCTCCTCTCATTAAAATTTAAAAACTACAAACAAACGTCCATTTACAGTAAAAAAAAAAAGAATAGGAACATAAGGTTATTTCATCAAACACTTAACATGCATTACGCCATATTGCCATTAATAGAAATCACAATCACAAATTAGTTAAATTACCAAACCTAAAACCAAAAATAACAACTAATCAATACCATAGTCTCCAAAAAATCAAATATGAATAATAAACCAAATTTGAACAGAGAGACTACTTTATTAATACGTTGGTTAGTTAGTGATGTTGGTAAATGGCGAGTGGCAACTAGTGGTATGGTGCTGCGGTGCTGCGGTGGACGTGCAACAACTCACGAGGGAATTGGGAGAGCCTACACTGATGGGAGAGATAGAGAATAAAAGTGCAGGGAGTGAAGAACAAAACATTTAAATAGAAGAAGAAATGAAGAACAAAAAAAAGCATGCGATGTTCACATGTCTAGAAATTAATTAAAAGAGAAACTAAGTCATTTTGCTTTTTGAAACAAAACGATGTCATTTGCTTTATGCTATGATGGAGACAAAATGATGTCACCTTTGTTTTGGTGAAAGAAAAATGACATAGTTTTGTTTCTAAAGTTACATAATAAGCAAGTCCATGTCATTTTGCTTCAGTGTAACATCTTCTTTAATCATTTCCAATTTCATAATTAATATATTAACAAATTACATGATATTCATTTGAATTTTTTTTTTAAATTCATACATGCAAGTCATAACTTAACACCATTAGGATAGTATTCAAATCACAAGAACTTTTATCATTTATTTTGTATATATTTTGTTCAGTTGTGTTTCTAGAGGTACATTCATATAATTTCAGTATATAAATTCAAATACCTCATTTAAATATAAAACATGTTAAATGTACTTAATTATCTTCACAAAATTAATATACGAACTTGTATAGTCATACTACATGCATATAAGCAATAAATATGCATACAAATCTTCTATGTATGTGTAAATTTTCTTTAGCATTCTTTATGCTGAAGTTTAAATTCCAATATTTAACCACCCAATTCACATATAGTAAGTCATATTTCATTTATTTCTAGGTGCATGAAAAGTTTCATAAACATTCAAAAATTTTCCGATATGATTTGGTAAAAGAATGGAAGCCAAAAACTTAAAATAGTATAATTTGGGCTAAGCCCACGATGGGTCTAAAAATAGGCAAACAAAATAGTCCAGAAACAAATTACACGATAGTCTCCACTTGTTCTGTAATTTTCACATCACAAACATTCAATTTTTGGCTATTAGCTCTTTTAAAAATTTGTCTCCCTATATCTATAGTTTTCATAGCACTAAAAATCAGACCATTTGGACTTCTAGACCATGAGATATGCACCAAACATCATAAGTTGCTCTCCAATATAGGGGCAACATTAGGTCACCATTTTCGATCTCAAGTTACAATATCATAAAGCAAGAATTAAGTCTATGTATCTTCTAGAGATTTTTATTTCTATGTCTTAAGTTTGATCTCCAATTGGAATCACCTAATTTGTAGGTCTATAAGCTGCCTTATAGCCAAAAAAATGGGACTAGTTTAAGTGAAACTGAGAACCTAAGATAGAATTTCACTAAACATTACTCTCTCTTGTCATATTCAATCAATTCTATGCAAAGTAATAGAAGACATCATTCCAGCAACCATTCTATGTCCAAATCAATCTTTTTACACATTCAACTATGGACACATACAAAAATTAACTAAGTGTAGTCCCAAACCTTGAAATTTTCCAATTAGCTCTTCTTTTAGTGCTTTTCCTTCTCTTCCCCCTTTTTCTTTACGTGATTTACCAACTAGAAATACCACAAATACATATCTCAACTTCAATTCCAACCTTATAATTCCAACTCTTTATAAGCAAAGCAAGAAAAGATGAAGATGAGAAGAAAAACCACTAACTTTTATCTTGATTTTCACCTAGGATTAGCTTGATTCCTTATGCACAATGATGTGATTAAGGAGATGGAATGAAGAGGAGATGAGAAGAGAAATTTCTGGAGATAAGACCCTATATACACATCCCTCTCCCCTCTCTTCTACTCCCCTTTTCATAAAGTTTCTAGTCTTAGACACATGTTTCAATCCCATTAAACCATATGTTGATTTTTGGCAAAATTGCACATTTGTTCCTTCTTCCTTTTGTTCCCACATTGGCATATAAAGTCATCAATTGATTTTATTCTAGTCCATATTTCACATATAATTATTGATGTCCATGCCTAAATGAAGAAATTACCAATTTACCCCGTCTTTTAAATTAATTTCCGTTATATCCCCTTATACTCTTAGATACACTTAATTTTTTATTTAATACACCCTAGACATACTATAATGCTTCTAAGGTATATATTGGGGCCTTATTACCTTTGACCCTAGCTAAATGCTTCTTTAATTTAGCAATTACTCCACCTCTTAATTATTGTTACAAAACAAGCAAATAGTATGATTCTTCATTTCGAGAACCAATTCAACATGAGCCCAAGGTGAATTATTGTATCTTCCTAAAGTGGCTGAATTATCAAGAATACTTTAACTTCCTTCCATTTATTTGCAAAAATAAATGAATAAAAATATATATATTAACTTAATAAGTTCATATCAAAATAAAGGACTCATAATTTCATTATCAACTGCTATCGCAAAATATGTATTGTTTAAGTCAAAATTCCAAGCTATCACAAAAGCACATACATCTTATACATAATTACACAATTACATAACTCATTTTGCATGTTTATATTATATATAACTCAATTCCATCCAACACAATTCACTAATAAGTCAAAAATCAACAATTCAACATATATAATTACACAACACCAATATGCATCTTATATAGTATAACTCATTTTGTATGATTAGATCATTTAACCGTAAACTAAAGACATACACTTACATCTACAACATATTCAACTTCAAACGTCACTCACAACTATAAATTTATAACTTACTTATACATTAAATATTATATTTAAATGATTAATCATATTTTAAAAACTTTTTATATACAAACAATAATTAGTAAAATGTATGTTTCATATAAATTAATTATCAAATTTAACAATTTAATGCATTAATTTTGAAATTGATAATGGCTAAATTACATTGAAATTAAACTGACTCACACGAACAATTCCAACTTTTAAACCTAAATTTTCCGACGCAATAATTTTTTTTCATAACTTCACAATGCCTAAATTACATTGAAATTGAACGAACTCACACATTAAATTTCGACTTTCAAGCCCAAATGTTCCAATGTATTAATTTTTTTTCATAAATCGACAATATCTAAGTTACATTAAAATTAAACCGACTTAAACAAACAATTTCAACTTTCAAACCCAAATTTTCCAAATCACATAAGCAATTCTAACAATTTCAACTATCAAACCATTCACAAAATGCACACGAAACAACCAAAACATAATGCAATTGCAATTTAGAGAAAAAAAACACCTAAAAATTAGAAATTTCAATTCAGAGTTGGGTCCATTCGAGTTTAAATTTGGAACTAAAAAAATTTTAAAATCTAGATTTGCACTCTGCGGATAACATTCTATCTATCTCCAGGGACTCTAGGCGAGCAGCTGGACTGGAGAGAGATGTTGGAGAGAGTGGTTCGGCAGGCGGTTCGAAGGTGGGGGTGCGTGGTGTAATGGCAGGCGGTGGTCAACGACTCGCAGGGTACTTGTGAACAGCGACTACGACGCTAAGGCTAACTTGCTAACTTGGGCACATCGGCATGCCGACTAGGGACAAAGAGGAGATTGAGAAAGCGTAAACTGTAAGATGAAAAATGAGAGAGTGAAAGGGGACTAGGGGGGTTTAATTAAATTTTTAAAAAATAAGTTCCTCAAAATTTTAAATTTTACGACCAATATTTTAAATACTAACCAACACCCAAATAATATGATTTCAAACCAATTTTAGCTGGTACGAAATACAAAGCTTTGAGATCAATAAATGGAAGTATAATATAGAAGAGGTAGTAGATATTTGTTACATTTTAAAAGAGAACATATCTTTTTCTTTAATTTATAATATAAATTTTATATTAATTAAAATTTAAAAATTAATGTAAAAGTAAAAAATTAGTGAAAATATTTTAGGTTAAACTCTTTTTACTTTCAAAAATTTAGGTAAAAATATTGCATATAAAATATAAAATTTGAAAGTTAAAAATAATAAACCTATTTTAAGGGTTATAAAATGATCATAGTAAAATATATGAATGTTAATGTTTATTTATTTATTTATCACTTAATTTCATTAAAATAAAATCACCAAATTTAAAATTTCCTTTATCATGTAAAATAAAAATTTGAAAATATAATTAAATAATATAAATTATTGAAAATAGTGATTAAATAGTCACTTTTAAAAATAAAAATGAGTTTGTCATGCTAATTTATACTTGACCTTTTATAAAAAGAGTAAATTTAAAGATAAAAATATTTTAAAATAGATGAAATATGCCAATATATAAATAAAATCAATAAACGAAAATTGAATTTTAAAATAAAAAAGGAAAGCCATATTTATGTTAAAATATTAAAATTTAAATTTTAAAATTATAAAGAAAATTTAAGTTCGGATTTTAGTTTAAGAATTAAATGTATTTTTTTGCCAATAATATACTAAATTGGAAGGTCCATCCTTCATCCATTTATTGCTAGAAAACTTGCAAAAGAAGAAAAATGGTCAAAGTTTAGGGTTGCAAATTTTTTAATTTCGTTATGTACCAGCTAGAAAATGGTACGAAGTAAGGATATTTATGTACCAAGTGTAAATACCGGTCAGTACTATCATATTTTATCTGGTATAGCTCGATACTTATGATATTTATAATACCGACCATATATCGATTGGTATCAAAAATTTTGAAAAATATGAGGACTTATTAGCAAAATTTTTAAACATTGTTCCAGCCCTTTTCTATTTTCCAAAGTTTTTTTAATTAGTTATTTAGTTCAACTTTTGTTGTGATTTTTTAATTTTTATTTTAAAAATAAAATAAATATTTTTACTAATAATAATTATACATTAAATAAAACTTAAAAATAAATTATTTTATTTAAATTTATTTTAACCTTTTATATAATATTTATTAATAAAGTTTAATTTAAAAATAAATAATTTAAAAGTTATTATTTATAAACTAATATT
>JAOQMP010066558.1:0-10097 GCA_027563575.1 Erythroxylum pedicellare | reverse complement strand
AAACAGTAAACTAGTAAAGTATACAGTACAACTGTACAATATACTAATATGGACTATTTTGCAATTTTTAAAAATTTTAGGGACTATTTTATAAATTTAAAAAATTGCCCGAAACGGTATCCGGTACCAACCGATATCGGCACAGTTCCGTTCCAGAACCCAATCAGATACTAAGCCCGGTATGGTATTCATAACTTTTACTCAAATAGCTGTAAGAAAATCATCTAAGCAATGCTGATGAGGGGAAAAAAATGCATTAAAAGATAGACAATTAATATGCCTATACATTAATTAGTATAAATTTGGACTTGAGGTTATTGTTCTAAAACCTAGACCTAGACCACCAAATTATTTTCCTACAAAAATATTAAAACTGTTCATATAATTCTTTTTTATTATCATGTGCATTTAAATCATATTTCTATGAACTTTGGAACTTCGTGATTTCATTCAACTTTGTTGCAAGCATAGTGAAATCTTTTGCAGAATTTTATAATTACAAGCTTTTTCATTACGTTCTTCATTATCATTATTTTATATGCTTAAGTTATACTATAATTTGAATTTACATCGATCAGATTACTATTTCCAAGAAAGGAAACGCTACCATGTCATCAAGTTTGATAGGAAGTTACAAATTTTACATAACTTGGAACGCAAAGTACATAATTTGTGGGATTTAATGCAGAGTAGACAAGTAGCTACACACGATAATAACCAATTTGTTTTGCAACTCAACTCTCGCTTTTAAATAATTGGACGCAAGCAAATTCGATAACTTTCTGCTTCTGAACTCATAAAGTTGAGTCTTTTGGCTGATTGTAGCTGTGATCGTGTGTTGGGTAGTCTGGTTTGTGACTGTGACTGGTTTTAGAGGGTATAAGCAATGGTGGGTGTGGCAATAGTGTTGGATCTGTTAAAGAAAAATCCAAACCTTTGCTCACCCCAGTTTTCTACTTCCTCTACCATCTCCGCCTCCGTCGTCGCAGCGGCCTGTATCCCTTTTGCCTTTAGATTCTTATACGGGTACTCTCTCTTTGCCGAGTGAATTTTAACGGGCTTACTTGGACGATATCAATATCAATATTTTTATTTTTTTGTTTTCTGCGTGATCTTGGACGGATTTTAGTTACCATTTAGCTTATTGAATTATTATTATTATTTTTTTTACCGCACGTAGATCGATCGTCTCGTTCGGGATATTATGTTGTTTTACTTGTTGATTCGGAACCCAGGTAGATTTTTTGAATGTGCATAACTACATATGTTTGCTCCATCAAACTAAGTTTCTGCGATAACTTGTCCAACAAGTTGCTAAGCAAACGCCAATTCATTTGGAAATATAGCTTCGATTCATGATCGGTGTGTTAATCCTCTTCTTAGAGAGGAATGAATTTTTAGTCTTTTTTTTTTTTTTTTTTTGGCCATAGGTTGCTCATTGTGATGGCGCAGCACTTAACTGATGATTACATTTCGAACATACGAAGAGTTTCTAGCCATATTTTTAAGCATGAATGTTTGAGATACTCTACCAAGGAGTACCCATTTGAGTTAAAAACCTGTCTTTTCGGCTTTTGAGTGGAAGCAACTGGTTATTACTTCCTTGAGGTCATTTTTTTCTCTACTATCTGCCTCTTTTGGAGCCTCGTGCAATTTCAGACGAGGAGGATGATGACTTCCTGCAAGAGGCTCAAGAAGAGCAGAAAGTAGATTTAGGGTTCCCTTTAAAAGATCATTAAAGCAAATTGTTCGGGAGGTGAGTTGTGCTTTTCTCCATTCTCTGTTCTTCGGAGGGCTAATCACTAATTTATCACATTGCTACCACATTATGCTGTCGAGGCCCTTCAATTTACCAATTTTTTCATACTTATCAGGTATTTATCCTTCTTCACTCTTTCCAATTACTGAAACATCAAAATCTAGCATTTGCTTTTCTTGATCTGGATTTATCTTAGACTTGTTTATTTTTGAAATTTTGCATAATTCATTATTGAACTCGTAGAGTCGTAGTATTGATCTTCATTATACATGTTGAAGTTGGCTAGCTTTAGAAAACAGGAAAGAGCCGAAAATGGTTGTTCTTTTGCAAATCGCCACTCTTCATGGAACATTTCAGGGTCTATTTTTACTAATCTATATGTTAGTGCCATTTCAGACAACCGTTGTAACTACAAGGCGGGTTCTAGAAAAACTTGCAGTCCATTATGTTTCACAGCGAATAGCATGGAAACTTCTGAAAGGTACTTTCTTTTTGTATCATATCGTGCTATTCTTGTCATTCACCAGGACATAGAAGAAGAATAAATGATACGGGGGAAGAGATAAAACATTTCTGGATTCTATTAGGAACAGTAACACAATTTTAAAATCTGGCAGTGTTTTACTTAGACATTGCATGTTGATGGTAATATCCACAGATATTCCTAGATCAACCATACGCAAAGCAGGAAGAGGACTGCCTACTATGGTTTACACATTCAAAGTTAGTAGAACAACTTTCAGAGTCAAAATTTTGCCTTTATTTCTTCTGTGTCTGCAATGGTATTTAGTCTACTCTATTTGTCTCCTAACTACTCCAGTCCTGTCTTTAAGCAGGACACTTTTTAGGAGTTGCTGCATCGTGGATTGTCCAAGTTGGAATTGAAATTTACCGGTTCTTTTCTGGCATTTCAAAATCTGATAAAGAAAGCACCACTGTAAACAAATCACAAGAAGTTGGAATTCTTGGAATGAAGGTTACAGGGGTTACTAATAGGTGTAGTGCTTCATTAGTTTTTGCTCAATTGGAGCTGGAATTGGTGCAACTTTAATTCGGCCCTCAACTGGTCAATGGATTGGTAAAGAAACTTCCAATAGTCCATTCTCCGATATCACTTTATGACATATTTGTCAGTAATTTTAGAAGCATCTTGGAATTCACGAATCTGATACACAGATTTTTCTGCAGGTTGTGCTGCTGGGGACTTGGCTGGGCCTGTCATTGTCTCAATTTACCTGGATAAAGCATTTCATGGTGAAGTTTAGAGCACAAGGAAGCAAAACGAGATTTATTTCTTGCACCTTTTCAAACCCTCCTTCCTTGACGTTTGCAATTTTTAAGCATATGCTAATATCTTTTTCCTTTACATGTGTAGTTAATTGGAATTGCATAACACTGCGTTTAATTGTTAGATCCTACTAGTCATTTATCTTTGAAGCTCAGACTGTTTCTTTATCATGAGGAGCTCATCCTTTGAGGTCATTATCATTCTCCTTGTTGCTAATAAAATCTTAATATTTCCTCTATTGTTAATGAAGGGTTGTAATTTTATTCTCTCTAGCTGTCTCATCCTACCAGAATTTGTTGAAACTTCATGTTTATACTAATATCAGTTCATGCTGAAAGCATAACCTGTTAGAATGCATAAGTGATTTCATAAGTTTACTGTCCGTATAAATTCAAATGTTGGAATTCTTGGCAACTGCACTTTTGCATCCAATAAGTGCAGATTCGAAAAAAACCATGTCTGAAAGTAAAATCCAAGTGAAGAACCTATCTAACTCAACATCAAACTCAAACTCAGGTGTCCCATATCATCACTACAGCTATCACCCCAACACCCAACAGCACAGCCAAGAACCTGTGATGGGGAGTGTCAATTGAAACTGTCCCCCGAGGTATGTAAAACCTGTGATGGGGAGTGTCAATTGAAACTGTCCCCCGGGGTATGTAACCTTTGGAGAGTACATGGTTTATAGATACATAGATGAACACCCCACATGCCAATCCCATTGATATAGCAAATATCCAATCTGCCACAGGACCCTGTGTTGTGGCATCTATAACAATCCCAATAGCCACACCAATTGGGCTTGAAATGGCAAATGCAAAGGCATAGGCCGTACATGACATTAAGGGTCGATCGGGGATCATTCGGAGGAGAGCTATTCCCATTGCAATGGCTGCAAATATCTTGTGTAAACAGATTGTCCATAAAGCTTTCCAGGCGTCACCCTTCGTCTCTGCTACTCCGATTGCAATGCCTTCGAAGACCGAGTGGAAACACAAGGCAATTATCAACAAAATGCTGTCCCCAAATGAACTGACCGCTGAAAGTGAAGATTTAGTAGATGCAGCGCCCTTAACGTTTAATCAGCAAGCTTTTATTAGTAAGATGGCACATCATTTCAAAACCATATAAACAATATTGGTCATTAGGACACTAACGAAGAGACAACAGTAAGACAATATCCTACCTGAAAATGAGACTGTGAACCATTGTTGGGAGTTCTTTCCTGTTTTGTATCCCCTGTGATGGAAATAAACTTATCAAGCTACCAACCAAGTTATGTTCATGGAGACTATTTATCAATTTTTGGAACCTTTATTCTATTTATGCTAAGGTTGTTCATTCCCTTAGATTTACGTCACAACAAGAATGTTAGTTCTGTAATCGAATCAAATTTTCAAATACTGTTGTACTAGTATTTACCTCTTTTAGCTGCACCTCAACTAAACCCGAATCACTAGTATTTACCTCTTTTACCTGCACCTCAACTAAACCAACTTCATGCAAAGTTAAGGACTCAAATATATGACCGTCATTTATTGAGCACAAAGCTTTTTCCCAGAGATAATTACAACCACCAAAAAATTTTCTTCACAACTTTCAGCATCTAAGTAATCGGTTTCCGTCTTCCAACATTAGCAGAGCTAGCAGTATCAAATTACCGTCTTTTTACTTTTAAGAGGTTAGGTTTCCGTCTTAGAACCAGTTGCTCCACTGACTTGTGGAAGTATAAAACAGAACACCGCAATTAGTCATGCAGAGAGGGAACAAATTGATATAGTTCTCAACATCTTTAACCTGAGCAACGCACCTTGAAGCTCCACATCTCCTTTAACCTCACTGGTCCTCCTTCTATACACATAAGACACCACACAATCTGCGAGCATCGTCAACAAATATCCAGAGGAAGCCAACATGAAAGCAAAAGGGTAAGATTTACTAGTCAAGTCCTGAAAGGTTTCATTAGCATCACTCAGGAAATGCATCAAAGCAGTCCCCAAGAATACTCCCCCAGCAAACTGAGTCCCCATCACCAAGAACCCTTCATTCCACTTCAAGAAGTATGGTGACACCCCCGCAACAAAGGTCCCTGCAAAGACCACAACCAAACACCATATCTTTGCCAGGATTAAGGATTTCGAACGAAGATTCACTTGGGATTCATCACCATCATCACGGTCGTCGTCCTGGCCTCCACCGTGTGCTGCGATTAGCAGGAGCAGAGAGAGGAAGAGAGAAAGCGAGAAGAGAAAACGAGACATGGTTTAAAAGTTACGACTTCGGAACAATAGAAAGATATACATATAGAAAAAGGACATGAAGGAGTTTGTACTACAAACTACAAAGACTCGTCATTCTGGTTGAACTACAAAGACTCGTCATTCCCGCCTTAGGAGAAGGGTCAGCGTCGTCGACAACTCATTTATCTGAAACTAATAAACTGGTCCCTCCTCGTTAAATACGTTGAACTATTGGGAAAAAAACAAGCGCAGCCCTTCCAACGTCTTCATTATTAAATAGCCTATTTATGATAAATAGAAACACCCACCAAAATACAAAAATTAACCAACCTTACTCAACAGTAGAGCTAGAAAAGCTATGTACTCAAGTCACATGTATCACAAACATAATCCAATTTATGCGTCATGCGTTTTGACGCCTTCTCGCCAAAAGTAAGACAAAAGATGCCTGTCCTAAGCGATCGTCCGTGCCATTTAAGGCATTCTCTCAATAGTTTCTAATGCTCAATTCACATATGACAAAATTTATTGAGGATAAGCCTTGTTTAAGAATTTCTACAACTCCTTCACATACTATTGATCGATATTCGCTTGAAAAGATATTTTTTAAAATATAAAATAATTGATTAATGGAGTTACAAAAAACACTATACAAGGGGAGGACATCACATCGGACATCGCCATATATACACCAAGCTAGTCCATAGCAAATCACCTATCAGGCATATAACTCAAAAATAAAAGGATAAAGTACAGTTGTCATATAGGTCATCTAGCCCTCATACTTGGGGTTAGTCGATACCCCTCTTTCCTAGCCTCAATGCTTGCTCTAATCTTATTCAAGATGATGTACATTAATTGAAATTTATCAGTTTCTACCTGCGTGTACAATTTGGAGTTCCTTTCTTTCTAAAGAAAATAATAGAATGAATGAAAGCAACTTTAAACAATAAGGCATTTTCCTTATCTGGTTGAGTTCGATAAATATACGGTTCAACGTGATTTGCCAGTCATACACCAAATTCTCAGCGATTACCATATGTTGGATACTACTCCAGACTGCTGAGGAATATACACAAGAAAAGAACAGATGGTCACAATCTTCGTCAACTGCGTGGCACAACACACACTCCTTATCTTCCGGATTAAACTAATGACATTTCGTATGCAATCAAATTTTAATTGCCAACCAAGCAATAAAGGATGCTCTCAAGTCGATTAACATCAGGCCAAAATGCCCTGAAGCATAACTTACTAGAAAGCACGCCACTGGAATGCATAGTCTAGAAAATTACATCCAATTGAGTGTCATCTCCAGGTGGGAGAAGGTGCGCAACCAATGATTCTGATCCTCGGAAGTGCAGTCTCCATGCTCCTTCCAAAATAAATTTAGCTACCTTAACGTCCCCCAGTAGCCGGTTACAGATATGGGCAAGAATTAGCTTATTGGCTAAAAGCCTCAAGTCGCATCAATTATCCACCCAAAACTAGGTTTCTCTACCTTAATTGATACGGTACTTAATCAATTGGTAAAGGTACAGTCGCAGTTTCATCACCTCATTGAAGAACACCGGAAAGTTGAAGGAGGGCTTCAATTGCTAGAAATTACGTTGTTAGATATGGACATGGTGAACCCACTTAGTCCATAGGGCTTCTTTGTCAATGATTAGCCTCCACAATTGCTTATTGATAAGGACCCTTTGCAAAGTAACCAAGGACCTAATTTCAATTCCTCCCATCTTCTTGGACCAAGTTAAGTCTTTCCAATTGACTTTAGCATCACCACCAGCAACACATCTCCTAACTCATAAAAAGTTTTTAAGAAAACGGTCAATCTTCTCAATAAGCTTACGGGGAAGGATGGTATGGGGTGAGCCAGTGAATGTGAAAGCTAAAAAGTACCGACAGGATTAAAGATAATCGCCCTCCATATGATAGGAACCAATTTTGCCAAAATAGAACTCTAGCTTTAATTCTCTCTAGTATAAGGATACAGTTCGAATACTTAAGCTTTTTAGGAGAGATCATCACTCCTAGATAACGTATATAAGGTGGTTGGAGAGAGAGCCTATTAGCACTTTGAAAATTTAGAGGATTTTAAATATTAGAAAATAAAATCAAACTACTCTTTTCCAAATTGATCCGCAGACTCGACCACCGAGAGAAGGTAGACAGAGCATTCATAAGGATGTTAACCGATGTAATATCTGCTTCACAAAACAAATGGAGGTCATCCGCAAACATAAGATGTGAAAATTGCAAGTCCTGGCATTTATGTGATATTTAAAACGCCCATTAACCCTTGTCATCATCCTAAGAAGTTTAGACAAACAGATACGCGGATATGTGGTCCCCTTGACGAATCCCTCGAGCAATCTTAAAAGGCTTAGAAGGAGTACCATTAACTAACACACTCAAAGTGGGCATTTGCATGCATTCCATAATCTATTTCACCAATGTCTCTGGTAAATCTAGTATAGCCAAACAAATTCTTAGAAAACCCCAAACTATTGAGTCATAAGCTTTATAGCAATCAATCTTCAGTATACAACCCTTAATATTCTTCCTAGACAAGTACTCTTTAAGGAGGTCCTAAACAAGGAGTATGTTATTTTCAATGTGTCTATCCGGGATAAAAGCTCTTTGCTTGAGGTGAACAAATTCAACCAAGATGCTTTTCACTCGGCCTACTAACAATTTCGCAATGGTTTTATAGACCAAGTTACAGCATGAAATTGGTCGGAAGTCCCCCAGTGACACTAGATGTACCTTCTTTGGTATCAAACAAATAAAAGTGTTGTTAAGAGCCTTCAACCTAGTAGAATTCTGAAAAGAAAAAAAACTTAAATAGCCTCCACTACCAAAGAACCAGTAATACGCCAAGTATGTTGAAAGAAACACCTTGTAAAACCATCCGGACCTGGAGATTTGGATAGGTATATATTGAAAATTGTTTCCTGTATAACCTGCTCTGAGAATAGGGATATTAACTCTACCTTCATTTCATGTCTAATTGCTCCTTTTAGGATTTCCAGCATATGCATCAAGGAAGTCTTCACCTGGTTAGATCCCAGAAGTTGCAAGAAGTATGAAGAAACAAGTTGCAATATCCCATAAAGCTCATACTGCATAATGCCACTACCATCCAACAAACACATAATTCAGTTACAATTACATCTAGCTAAAATTGACATGTGAAAGAAGTTAGTGTTAGCATCCTCCTCATAAAGCCACTTCACTCTCACCTTTTGTTTTTGAATTGATTGCTGGAACATTAATTCCCTTTGGTAATCCCTCAAGAAAGCTGACTCAATGAGTTTCCATTGCAGGTCATCCAGTTGAGCATAACAATGCTCCTGTGCCTGCTTCAGTTGGTTTTTTAGCTATAAGATATTCTGTTGCTATCTCCTACATAAATTTTTTAAAGCTAGCTTGACCCTATTCAACTTGGACATGAGTTGAAATGCTTTGTACCCCCTAATCTCCAGTTGCCAAGAAGTGGAAATGATATCCACAAACCCCTCCTATTGTGTAACACCATTAAAGAAATGAAAGGGAGGTCGTCTCATACTTAAGTCAATCTTAAAGCAATGATCAGAAGTCAAGTTATCACCAAAATGTACTAATGATTAAGAAAAAAACACTGAGTCGTGCTGGGTTTACCAAACACCTATCCAATTTCTTCCAAACTCTCATAGAGTTTTGTTGGTTATTAGACCACGTAAACACACGTCCTGTGGAACAAAAGTCAGTCAATTCCACCCTATAGAGAAAATTAGTAAGTTCAATGGTATTTGCAATAGAATAAAATTTACGACCCTCTACCTTTCTCGTTTTTAGTATACAATTGAAATCACTCACGGTCACCCATGGTGCATTCATGGTACTGCGTAACCGAGTTCAGCTTTGCTGCAAGACATTATATTGAAAAACCAATTTAGTCGCATAAGCTAAAGTAATCATAAAAGTCGTCGACTACCCTGCAAAATTATATTTGAAATGAAGATGCTTGGCATTCTCCTCCTCCACAAAAACATCTATCTAATTTATATTATAGTAATATGCTCATTAAAGTAGGATTGGTGATTGGAGATTCACCTCCATTAAGCACCCAAAAGATGCAAAATTTTCAGATGAGCTAAGTCTCCAATTCTAGTTTCTAGCATACCCACCAAAATCAGTTTTTTTCTCCAAAATTAGATCACGGAGAACCGCCCATTTGGAGGGGTTTTTCAAGCCCCTTGTGTTCCATACTAGAGCAGGCATTTCAGGGATATCCAACGTTACGAATATCGTACAGACTTGGTATCGGATTGAGTTCTGGTACGGTACTGTACTAGTATTGGTTAATATTGGGTACCGTTTTAGGTAATTTTTTAAATTTATAAAATAGTCTTTGAATTTTTTTAAAAATTGCAAAATAATCTATTATCATATTGTACAATTGTACTGTATATTTTTAACCATGTCTCCAAAAATCATAATAAAAAATAATAATTACAATTTTAACTTAATTTATAAAATTAATATAATAATTATTAATAACTATAATTAAATTTAAAATATATTTTTAAAATATATAAAATTCAAATAAATTTTGATTTAATAATTAAAAATATATAAAATACATATTAGTTTATAAATAATAAAATTTAAATTATTTATTTTAAAAATAAAACATTGTTATTAATACGCTGGTCTGTAGTTGGGCTGGAGCACGCTTTTGTCCAGTTGTGCACTTTCCTTTTCTGCTCTTTGACGCCTGTAGACCAGGGACGAAGTTAATGCTTTGTTCAAAATTAGCATT
>JAOQMP010066557.1:0-10099 GCA_027563575.1 Erythroxylum pedicellare | reverse complement strand
GATTGTGTATGACTTTTGTGAAAGAGGAATGTGCATGCGCCTATTCTTCATTGTTGAGTTTGAAATTGGTATTTGTTATGGAATAGCATGTTGGAGATTTGAAGGGTGTTTGAGATGAATTGGTTGAGCTGGAGCTCCAAAGTACCGAAAGGTAGTTGGTAGTGGGTGAATATACAAGGGAATTGTGTTTTGGCAAGTCTTCCTAGGTGTAGGAAGGGTGTGCAGAGATTCAATGGAAAAAATGTATTGGTCTAGAAAGAATCAGCCAAATCATTCTCAATAAAAGTTGTATTTTATAATTCAAGCTTTTTAATTCTATAAAGTATGACATGTTTCAATATCGGGGCTGGAAGTTATGATCGATTGAAGTCTTGATGTTGTTCAGGATGAATTTTTAGGGGCAGTCACTTTGATTGAAATGTTAACCTTTCTAGAGGCAGAAATTGCTCTTAAAATCTTCATGAAAGTTATAGGTTGTCTTTTTATCTTTCCGTTGATATAAAGTATGGAGTTTTTGGGCAATGGATAAGGAAGATTTGATCTTTTTGAAGCTATGATGCTGTTAAGGATGAGCTTGTTGACCAGTCACTTTTACGTGAATTTTTCACCCCTTTAGAGACCGAAATTGTTTTTTAGTCCTTCATGTAAGTTGTAGAAATTTATTTTATCTTTCCATTTATACCAAATTTGTAAGAATTGGAGTTCTTTGTCAAAATATATGAATATTTGAAGTTAGGTAGTCGGAGGAAGAAAGGTTAAGGAGGCCGCAAGGCATCGCGAGGGCGACGCTGCGCCCTCGCCCTGGTCGCGAGGGCGACCTGACCTCTCTCCACTCTTTGGGCCATAACTTTTTCGTCCGACCTCCGATTGACCTGATTTTTGAAGCATTGGTTTTCTAAGATATTTATATACCTCTCAATATAATTTCAAGGTTTTGATATTAATTTAAAAAAGATTGATTAAATCAAAGTGAGAGGATCGGTTAAAAGAGTATGAGTGGGATTTTTTTTTCTATGAATATGCTCCAGTAATTTTGCGATATTTTGATCTGTAGAGAGACAATTGAGTTGATTCTTGTTTCAAAATAAACTAAAGACATGGATATACAAATGTTATGAAGGAATTGAATTTCAATTTGGGCCTTAATACTTTCAATTTCTGGAGTGAATTCGGGTGTAGTATTCAGTCTTGGTTTAATGTTAGCCAAATAGTGTTTTGGCCATAACTTCTTCATTTCTAAACCGAATTGAGTGTTTTTGGTGACATTAGAAACGTAATTCAAGGGGTAACAAATGTTCTGAAGAAGCCGGTCTAAGACTCCAATTGGAAGTTCCCCAAATATGTTCTGTAAGTTATGAGAAGTGAGCCCTCCATGCGTTTATGATTCCAACTGTTGGACTTCAGAAACGGGGTCCAACACTTCCAATTAAACTCTCCTTCTAGTCTCCTTCTCCTCTTATTGCTTGTAACACCCCACTCCCACAGGACCCGAACCTGACATCTTGGATGATATCCAAGTCCGTGCCCCATGAGGGTGGCATGCTAGAGCCTTCAATTACTCAAAAATTGGTATAATTTTTTTAAAACCACAAATATAATATTTAGAAGTCATAACAAATTCAGGCCTATTTTTATTCATAAACATTTTTAATTAATATAATTTGAATAGCCATTTGGGTCCCATTACTAATATAAATTTTTTTTAGTCACAATGACGTTACATTACAATATAAATCCAATTGTATACACATGGCACAAAAATTTTGGAATACAAATTTATAAAAAAATAGAAAAACATTAAGCAGATGTGAACTGATCCCGACCACTATCTTTCTCTTACTTGTATGCTGTAGGGATACTCATGTTTGCCTAAATGGGTATTCTTCTAATCCTGAAAAATATTTGCAAATTTTAGGTGAATTTTGCGAAGTCAATGAGTGACCATCATCGATGGCTTACCTAGTCATATAAATCACATTTACAACATTTCACATTTCACAATCAATACAATTTAGTCATTCATATTATGCATATGCAGTGCACATGAGACCCACTTTCCATTTGTTACTTTGTTGTGACCGAGTGTCTGAACTATCCCGTATCCATTAGATGTAGGGCCCATTAAACGTTGAGCCTGAGGCTCTGAAATTGTCTCGTGTTCATTGTGGATACCAAGCTTATAAAACGTTGAGCTTTAAGCTCTTGTTCACTTTTTAAGCTCGAGGCTCTTTTTCAAACTGCCATTATGTTTTTAAGCTTTGATCAGTGGCTACTCTGGTCACAACTGCCATTATGTTTCACGCATTCATGAAATGGAATGCATCAATTTTATTTGCATATTCCCATTCACTCATATTCACATATCATCGGACTTAGTCCGGCATTCAACATTAAAGTTGAGAATTACATTTTCATTCATATGCAAATGTACATTCAAAACACATTTATCATTAAATTATATAGTTCATCTCATTCACATACAAGCACCACTTCAATTTCTTAACCAAGCATCACAAACATCGGACCTCCTGTCCGAAAACCAACACAATCAATCACATTCACATAGACATTCAGTAGTCAATCACTACCAAATTTCTAACAAAACAAATAATGAAATGAGACCATCTAGGTCTGCTCATAGCATTTGCTTCCAAATTCTAGAAACGCCTGAATACGGACATTTAACCTAGACAACCCATTTATGCAAGACACACGCACTCACTTTAATAATTGCACACTTATAAGCATCTATTTATGCATAATTGTATAAATGAACTATGTACAATGCATGCTCAATGACAATCCCGGGTACTTTAACAAATTTCACATCTTATGCTCATTCTCATTTCATAACTTATGTATTTTCTTCATTTATTCCTCTAACTATCACTTTGATCGTTCTTTCACACCATTACACATTTTCATTGATCTTTCAACTCCAAAAACTAGTTTAACACTATCCCATAGCATTTCAGTCATCAAATCCAAAGAAAATCACCATATACAGCACACTAAATCTCCTTACTTATTTTCCAGAAAATAAGAATATCACTTTTCTTAACCATTTAGCAGTGAACTAACGATGCATGCTTCATTTCATGAAAAAATACATAATCATAACACCTTACTTGTTTGAAGCTCCAATATCTGCAAAATTACGTAAACTTAATCCCTCATGCAACCACGTACATCAACTTGAAAGTTGACAGAGGGTTCGGTTTTTCTTAGGGTAGAAGAAAGAAATATCAAAGTGGAAGTGATGACAAACAGAGAAAAGCAAGATTTAACTTTGGTAAAAATTTGATGAAAACTCTGTGTTGGAGGAACTTTAGAGAAAGAAGTTTCAAGAAGGATAAAGACAAGGACAACAGCTTGTCTTTCAAGGTTATTAAAGCTTAACTTTAGCTAGGACACCTGTTCAATTCTCATCCACTTATCCACTTCCCTTTATTAAGACTTACTTAAGTATAATCTATGCTTAAGTTTAGGACTTAACAAAACCACTGAAATCACAAGTCATAACCCCTTACACACTTTCAGATTTTTCCCATAAAAACATCATTTTGGGTTAACTTTACATGTTCTTTTTGACCCCGACACTGAAGTCATTTTGTAACACTTTCTTCTAAAAATATGTTCCCCTATTTCTTATTTCTTATATCTCCATTGACACCAAAATCATTCAATTTGGTTCAGTAAATTAGTCTTCTTTTACTGTTCCAACAGATTTTACACTTTCATTTGATCAATCTTTTTTTTCAATTCAATTTAGAATGCTACCCCTTTTTGTGAAGAGATATAAAAATGTGTTAAGAATCTATTGGTTAAAGAATCAATCCAATTGGAGGTCAAATGACAAGGTTATAGCTGAAAGAATCAAACAAGGTTTTGTCCTCAATCATATTGACTCTTTTTCTTTTTGGGGTAACTAGCATAACTTTTGCTATAAGTATCTGATCAAGGTAATTCTTAGATGGTTCGAATGAGGAATTATAGGCATATAACTTTCATGAAGACCTTGAAGGCAAATTCTATCTTCTAGAGAGTCAAATTTGGACCAGACGATACAAGATGAACAGTGATCAGAAGAAGGTTATGAACAGTACACAAAAGATATCTTGCAATTGACATAGTTTTCTCTAGAGATATCGGATTAAGTAGTTGTTTAAATGGTTCCAAAGGAGACTTCAAGATCTATAACCTCCATGAAAACCTTGAAGACAAATTCTAGTATCTGTAGGGTCAAAAATGGGACTAGACGATAGGATTAGATGAACCCAGATGAAGGGTTAGATGAATTGGAAAAATGGTCATAACTTTCTCTAGAGAACTCAGATTAAGGTTTTCTTTAGATGGTTTGAAAGAGAACTTCAAGTTCTACAACTTTTATGAAGACCTCAAAGATAAATTCAATCATCTATAGGGTCAAAAATGGGAGCAGACAATACAAAATGAACAGTGCACCAGACGATACAAAATGGACAGTGCACTAGACGATACAAAATGAACAGTGTATTAGACGATACAAAATGAACAGTGCACCAGACGATATGACATCATCACTAGACGATATGATGTCAATAGACGAAGTGTCTTCATAAGACGATCCATCCTCACCAGACAATATATGCGCACTAGACGATATGTCCATATCAGACGATACATCTGCACTAGACGATATGTCCGCACCAAACGATACGTCCATACCAGATGATACGTCCGCACCAGACAATGTCTTTACAAGACAATCCGTCCTCACCAGATGAAGTGTCTTCACAAGATGATCCGTCCTCACCAGATGAAGAGTCTTCACAAGACGATACGTCATCAGACGATATGACATCATTAGACGATACAAACCATACTCTTGAGTATCTCCCCTTATAAGGATCATAATTTTCGACTCCACTATCCAAAAATTCCATACTATGTATTCTCAGTAAACTTCTCCAACGTATTTTCCTTCACTAAATCCAACACTTAAATTTTTATTTCTAGTATTTCTACTCCATTTTATTCAACTCATTCACTATAACCACAATTCTCAATCTATCCCATTACTATTCAATATACCTGAAATGTTAATGAGTGCATGTACAATTATTTTTCATGTGTGCAAGAATTCAAATCCACATGCACGTATGCTGACATTATGCATGAGCATGAAAAGCATTTTTCTATTCTCTCATTGCTATTTCTCAATTACTAGAATCTAAATTCTAACCCTTAATATGGGGACAGGATGTTACATAAAGACTCTTTGAACGACTTGGAATTATTAGCTGATATTTATTGACTATTTGGTGCCATTGATTTGCGAAATTTTCTGGATGTTAGGTGCTCAACATATTCAAACATAACCTTCGAATTTTTTAGTACAATTTCTGTTGAAGTTACTCACGGGCTTAATCATCTAGTAGGTAAGATTTCCTTTCAACTTTTAGGAAGTCGACACACTTTAACCCTAGATGAGTTTAAAGCCATTTACTCCCTTCCAACCCGCTTAGATTTCATCCATCGTAGGGTTTCCCTTGGCTTGACCGATTTCATTTTTGGTCTCGAATTGCTGATGGCCTGTCCTATTACCCTTGCTCTTCTAAGGCCACATTCATAAAAAATCCCTGCTTCCACTATGCTCACCGCATTTTATCCAGTGGTATTTTCCCTAGAGGAGATAGCATAAACGTTGTTCGATCCCTTAAATTGTATTTTTTTATGCTAAGTACCATGATGAACCTGTTGATGTCGGTTCTTTCCTAGCCACTCAATTTCTACATGTTACTATTTAACCTACCGGGGAAATTTCTATAGGTGGTTTAATGACCCCGTTGCTTTAGCTTTAGGCTTTGACCCCTTTGCTAATAAGGACTTTCTTGTGCAAGACCCTGAGCGACTTGATTACCTAACTTTGGAAGCTATGCATATGTGTAAATCGGTTAGGGGACACCATTTCTGGGTTTACCCCAATAATGCCAAATTCTGTTTACCAAATCTAACCCCAAATACTTTTAGTGACCCATCCAACATTGATTGGATGCCTTTAATCGATCACACCAATCCAGATCCATTAGATGCTTACCCCTCCTCCCCAATCTACATCATTGTTATCCTCCTCATTCCAACCCGCTTCTTCCCACTTTGATCGTAGCACTCTCCAATCAACGCTTACCTCTATCCAAACTAAAGAAGCTTCTCTCTGAGCCTTAGTTATGGATTAAGGTCACTATCTCCATTATTTAGGGGATACTCTTTCCACCCTTAGTGCTAATCAGACCACTCGGCAGCAACTGGTTGAATCTCATAATGTTCACATTCAAGAGATGACAACTGCTTTCAACTCATGTCGTCAATGGTCTTCCTCTCCCGGTAACCCACCACCTCTACCCCCCCATATTCTCCGTGACTACCTTCTCTCATTACTCCTTCCATTAAGGACAATGCTTCATTCCAGCATAAGGGCGTTATTTTGTTACTATGATTGTTTTGTAAATATTTCCATCTTTATTCTGTTTTGTTTGGTTGTTTGCACTTTGTTTTTAATTATTTTCTCCTCGAGCATCATAGTTTGTCTGTTTATGACTTTGTATGTTTCTTTGCAAATATTTACCTCTGTTTTATTTTTCGTTGTTTAGTTGTTGCTTTATTTAGTTATTTTATAACATTAAGTGGTTTGTTGTTGTGTTTCCCTGATACACTCATCTTTGTCAATTACTAACTTCGGAGTAATGGTGGAAGCCCGTTCATAACTAGTCTTAGCTCCAAGATAAATCGACGTACACAAATTCTTTTAGTTAGCTCTTCGAGTCGAAAGGGACTAATTATCTTTCTTGGGGACCCCGTTGTATTGATATTTTGTTACTAGAGAATTGCTTGATTGGCTTGGTTATTAATAAGTAATTTTCGCGTTAAAATTATAAAAAAATCTTATGTGACCTGTGTGAATACCAGTACTGGATGAAGTTGGTAGAATGACACCATCTTCCCTTAAGTTCTTGAATGGATGGAGCTGCTAGTATTGGGAGGAATTTCCCCTTTTGGGTCGTTACAATTTCTGCAAAATCACACACCTTCAGTATACCAATTCTAGCCGGCATGAATGACACGACATTTGTGCTCCTTAAGTAGCTTATGTATGGAGCAACTAGCAATTAGGAAAGTTAAGTCCCTTTTTGGGTCGTTAAATGACTCGAAAAAATTGAAGGTGTTAATTGGTCTTTTGTTACCCCTTTAAGATGCAAGCTATTAGGGAAATATCCAATGACGTACCCCTTTGAGGCGTGCATTACTGGGGAATAATGATAATTTTGATTAATAGTTTTATCACCGAGCACTCCTTTGAGACAGAGAGGACGATAGGGAATGATCCTAATTTGTTTTTGAAATATTTATTTACACTACTTTGGGTCCCAATTAATTTGAAGAAGTTAATTAATATCTATTGTGATTTAGGGTTTATTGAATCTTTGAGCTAAGCTTGGTAAAGATAGTGAGTGATGAACTATTATTTGGAGTGAGTATTTGATTCAGTGAGATGCAACAAATTGTTTTGTTTGAACTTGCAATCTTACCTTTATAACATTTGAGCTATATTTGTTCTCTTGATTTGCATTTAAGTTTGATTTGCTTGAGGACAAGAAAAAGTTTAGCATAGGGGAGTTTGATAAGTTGTTCTTCTTAATATATTTTAGCTTTATTTTGTCATCATTTTTGTATTGAATTATGTTAATTTGCCTTTATTTTTTTGTGAATCTGGTACTACTCCTTTGTTCTTGGTATTTGCAGGTGTTTTGGGAAGATAATGAAGCAACCCGAGGAATACACAGTTTACCCATGTAAAAACTCACAGCCCCTGTAAAGTTAAAGCTTAAAGTTGAAGACCGAAAGAAACACGGTCTGACCGTTTAGATTCACACGGATTGTGTCTTTCGAAGCAAGGACACATAACCAGACCCAAAAGTTGCACGGTCCGTGTATGACGATTTTCATGACTATTTTCAATGATCAAAAGGTAGTTTTATCAGAAGAAAGGGGGACTTTTTTAGAGAGAGAGATTTTGGGCTGAGAGTCGAAGCTGAAGAGAAGAAAAGAGGAGAAAGACAAAATTAAATCAAAGAAAAAAGAAAGCTTGGAGATTGAAAAATCAAGATTCAAGAAGCAATTGGAGTTCCTTCTCCTCCTCTTTCCACTTATTATTTATCTTTAATGTTCATGTTTACGGTTTTACATTTTAGTTGAATTTAGTCATGAATTTGTAAATTCACTTATTTTGGGATGTTTGTTTCAACTTGGAATTTATGTTTTAAACCTTATGAATTTACTTCTTAATTCAATATTGACTTTAGTAAAGTGATTTAATCCAATGTTGATTTGATCTATCTAATATAGGGTTTTTAATTGATTAATGATAGATGTTAAACTACGTACTGAAAACTGATGTTTAATATCTGAGTCACTGGATTCGACTTAATTGAAGGAATATCTAGAAATAGAATCCTTAATTAAGAGTACTTGAGATTAACCATTGAGTTCATTGGGTTGGATTCGATTTTTGGTTTAGGAAACTAGTTCAAAATTTGGAATCAACACGTCAATTGCTTCGAAAGAATTAATTGATGAAAGTGGGTTAATGTACTTGTATCAGTATTTTATTTCATAAGGATGACATGATTTCTTTGTTGGGATGAACTCCTAGAATATTGGTTCAAATTTGTTAATTGTATATCGATATTTCCTTAACAAAAAAACTTTCATATTCAATTACTAAGCAAATTTAAAACGTATAAATTTGGTATTTTGACTTAGTCCTTGTGGATTAACACTTGATTGCTACAACTAAACCTGTATACTTATAGATTCCTATCAACTTTTTGGCGCCGTTGTTAAGAACTTGCGTCAAATATTGAATTTTTCTGAACAAAGTTGACAAAGCTTTCCTTAATTCAGTTTTATTTGTATATTCTTTGTATATAAGCTTGTTTACTCTTAATTGTGTTTCTCGTGCAGTGGAGAATTGAGATTTATATGCAATATACTTTCATAGCCACATTTGATCCTTAGATCAACAAAATGTACCATAGGAGAAAGAGACAGAAGTTTGCAGAAAAGTGGAAGGTGACAACTCCTAGTAGTAGCAATACGATGGCCGAAGGAGTAGGACAGCGACTCCGTGATTATGCAGAACTGGGGGTTTAAGAAAATACTTTAAGGATTCGGAATCTAAGTATGGAAGAAAATAATTTCTGAGTTGAAACCAGCCCTTATCTCTATGGTACAGCAATCACAATTTGGAGAGTCACCTGTTGAGGATCCAAATATGCACCTAATGGTTTTCCTGGAAGTTTGTGACACTTTGAAGATGAATGGAGTCACCCCTGATGCGATTCGTCTCCGCTTTTTTCCATTCTCTTTAAGAGATAAGGCACAAGCATGGCTTCATTCGCTTCCAACTGGATCTATTATTACATGGGATCAACTCTCCAGGACATTCTTAGCCAAGTATTTTTGTCCAAGCAAAACAACTAATATCATAAATCAAATCTCAACATTCACACAAAAAGATGATGAGACGTTGTATGAAGCGTGGCAATGCTATAAAGATTTACTTCGATTGTGTCCACACCATGTCTTACCAAATTGGATGGTTCTTCATAACTTCTACAATGGATTACTCCAATCGATGAGGACATTAATCAATGCTACAGCTGGAGAAACAATTTTGATCAAGACCTATACTGATGCATACAATCACATTGAAGAGATGGCTCTCAACAATTACCAATGGTCTAACGAACGAGGAGCAGCAAAACATACTCCAAGTAAGTATAAAGTTGATGCTCTTACTATATTTTATGCTAAAGTTGATTCCATGACTCATAGGTTAGATCATTTGAATGTTAATAATTCTACTTCTGCTTCTGAAATTTGTGATTCTGTTGATCATTTATCTGTTAATTGTCAAGTTGGTAGTCCTTTTGCCCAATGTCAAGGTAGCGACCAAGTTCATGCCATTAACAATCTTAATGAAAGACCTTAATTTGACCCTCATTCAAACACTTACAATCCAGGTTGGAGGAATAATCCTAATTTTTCATGGAGGAAT